>CM060383.1:31226170-31514570 GCA_030545235.1 Helianthus tuberosus | reverse complement strand
AAAAGCGAAAGAAAGTAGACGAAGAAACGGACGATGAATGGGATGAAGAAAGAGAAGAAACGGACGATGAATGGGATAAATTATGGCCATAACCCAAAATACAATATGACCATTCTGGTCTTCTCTGTAATATGTTGGTGTCTGGATGTTAAATAATTATGGTGGGAAATGTATTTGGTTACCAGTTATCAGTTACATGTGTTATTAGTTAACATGTTTTATTCATTACCAATTGTAAGAAAAGTAGTAGACGAGCATTGGGTGGTCAACATATTGTTTCAATTGTAACCTTTGATACTAATTAACAAGTGTAACATGTGTTACACAGGATGAAGTAGAAAACAAGGTACATACCTTTAATGTTACTTGGAAATAATAAGCAATTGTAACATGTGTTACACATCTTACGTAAGTAAATGCAGTACATGGTGGAACATGTAAGTAACATGTGTTACATACGATGTAGTGAATAAAAAGAAGGCACATATATAGTGAATAACATACATATACATGTAACATGAGTAACATGTGTTACATACGATGTAGTGAATAACATACGTATACATGTAACATGAGTATATGCACCACAAAGGCATACGCATGTTACATGTGTGTATGAAACACACTTGGCATATATAAAACACTTAGTATATGTAACATGTAACAGTCACTATTACATGAATGAATAACATGTTGACAAATGTAACAGTCACTATCCATTTCCGGTTGTTTTATCACCCTTTTGTGGTCATCATAACTATATGATGTTTGTAACCTTAAAAGCCTTGGTAGGCTGCCACTTTTAATGATGTTAAGGGTTACAGTTAATGTTATATTACCCTTTTCTGACATTATGGTTTACGTTTAATGTAGTAGTTTACAACAACTTTTAATGATGTTATTGTTTATTTTTAATGATGTTATGTGTTACATGTAATGTTATATTATGTTTGATGTAATGGTTTGAAGAACTAGATCATACCCTACATTCAACAATACTCCTCTTTATGTTAACATATGTAACACCTCTAGGGTTTTGGTTCCTGGAAGTTGTAATTAGCTACATATGTAGTAACAATGTTACACATGTTACTTACGGTAAGAGCGGCCCTTTATTGGACAAAACAGGGCTGCGTATATGTAACACATATTTGTAACATGTGTTACACTAGATGGTAACACATGTATAGCCATGTTGCACATGTTATATAGTTGTTACATGTGTTACACTAGATGGTAACACATGTATATATAGTTGTAACACATGTTATATAGTTTTAACATGTGTTACACTAGATGGTAACACATGTTATATAGTTGTAACATGTGTTACACTAGATGGTAACACATGTATAGCCATGTTGCACATGTTATATAGTTGTTACGCATGTTATACAGAACCTGTACCATTTGTAACAGTCACTATTACATGAATGAACAACATGTTGACAAATGTAACAGTCACTATCCATTTCCGGTTGTTTTATCACCCTTTTGTGGTCATCATAACTATATGATGTTTGTAACCTTAAAGGCCTTGGTAGGCTGCCACTTTTAATGATGTTAAGGGTTACAGTTAATGTTTTATTACCCTTTTCTGACATTATGGTTTACGTTTAATGTAGTAGTTTACAACAACTTTTAATGATGTTATTGTTTATTTTTAATGATGTTATGTGTTACATGTAATGTTATATTATGTTTGATGTAATGGTATGACCAACATCAAACAAAGGAATGTTAAGGGTTACAGTTAATGTTATATTACCCTTTTAACGTATGTAACACATGTGTACCAAAGTCATATGACCAACATTTTATCAGGTCATTCTTTGCTATTAGTTAGTTACCTCTCACATAGGTTACACATGTTACGTCCAACACCAGTTACAAATGTTAATCAAAACAAAACTCACTTGTCATCATGGGTTGTTAGTAATTGCACACATTACAATCATACTTAAAGGTAACAAAAATCTTTATAAAAACTTAAACATATAAAAATGATCCAAAACTATCATAAAGGTTACAAAAATCTAGCTACGCTTTGCGTCTTGATAACCATCTTTATCTTGAACATAAACATCCATTCACCTATGAACAAAACAAGTACATCAGTGTTAATCCCCTAAAGTTAAACTTATTAACACAAATGTAACTACAGGTATGTAACATGTGTTACGTGTTATACACGTGTAAAATTTTATTGTAACACATGTAACATGTGTTACCTCCTAGTATAACACACAATAACAGTTACTATTCAGATCAAAAGCCCAAACAAGCAACCAACCCAACAAAAAAACAGTTACTATTCAGATCAAAAGCCTCAAAAGCCTCAAACAAGCAACCAAACCAAACACAACTTTTTACCACAAAAATGATTTTAACACAAAAATAAAAACCTGCAAATTACATAAACATTTACCCATTTTTAGAACCATTTTAACAAAAGAATCATGTTCATCTCTAAAACATCCATTACACAAAAACCTATAAACAACCATTTTAACTAAAACATCAAGTGTGAAATGATTTTTCAAAATAAAATACTCAAGAGATTGTTGTTTCTCTCTCTAAAATAGCAACTTTCTCTCTCTAAAAACACTTACCGAATCTAGAAACCGTGTGATGAACACGATGAAGATCTTCAAACTTGCTTCTCTCTATGTGTTCTTGGTGTTCTTGATGAATATGATGAAGATTGTTGTTTCTCACTCTAGAAATCAGCTTTCAACAAGCATCAGCACACCCGAGATGAAGATGACGACGTGAGATGAAGCATGAACACACCCAAAATCAGCTTTCAACAAGCATGAACACATCCGAAATAAACAAGATGAATATTGTTGTTTCTCTCTAAAAAAACATTAGCTTTCTCTCTCTAGGAGAACAATCCTGAAAATTAGCCATGGAAGATGGGAGAAAGCAAAGGTATTTAGGGTTTTGGAAGAAGAAACGAATGGGGGGAAATAAGAAAGAAAGAGATGCAAGTTCTGTATATTGTTGGTTTTAAAAAAGTGATGAAATGATGGGTAATAAATGACTTGATGGGATGGGGGAGATGGTGAAATGATGGCTTGAACAAATGACTATTTTGCCCTTTTAACATGTGTTTAAAGATATGATGTGGATCAATCTTGACCACACAATTCAGGTTTCCCAAGTTTTCTAGATTAAATGGGTTTTCCATAGATACTTACACTATATATATATATATATATATATATATATATATATATATATATATATATATATATATATATATATATATATAGGGGACCACTAAAATGAGAACCACCTCAAGTTGTAAGAACCGTGAGAACTACACCGTATGGGGCGAGGTGGACCAATTTTTTTTTTCACAAACGTAGATGTGTGTATTATAAACACATTTGTAAAAAAAAAATTCAAAAAAAAATGTCGTGTGTGTAGTTTTGAGCACCACTTTTGAGCACCACAACACAAACTTGTGGTGCTCAAAACTACACACACGACATTTTTTTTTTTGAATTTTTTTTTACAAATGTGTTTTTAATACACGCATCTACGTTTAGGGAAAAAAATTTGGTCCACCACGCCCCGGATCAAAAAGTTCTCACGGTTCTTACAACTCGAGGTGGTTCTCATTTTAGCGGTCACTTATATATTGTGTTTACGGGTACCGTAAATTTTAAATAAAATTTACGGTACCCGTAAACACAAACTTGGGGTGCTCAAAACTACATACCCGGCATTTTTTTTTTGAATTTTTTTTTTTACAAATGTGTTTATAATACATGCATCTACGTTTATGAAAAAAAAATTGGTCAACCTCGCCCCGTATGGTGTAGTTCTCACGGTTCTTACAACTGGAGGTGATTCTCATTTTAGCGGTCCCCCCTATATATATATATATATATAGGAGATCATGCGAGAACCACCCTTATTATGAGAACCGCGAGAACCAATGTGAACACAACCTAAAATAGCTAAAAAATCCTAACCCCCCCCCCCCCCAAAAAAAAACCTAAACCCCCCACCCCCAAAAAAAACCTAACCCCCCCCCCCCCCCCAAGCTAAATGCTAAAAACTAAAACCCCCAAAAAACCTAACCCCCCCCCCCCCCCCCCAAAAAAAAAAAACCCTACTTTTTTGCTTTGAAAAGTAGCGATTTTTATATAAAAAATATTAAAAAAAAATTGTGTGATTTTTAGCTATTTTTGGTTGTGTTCACATTGGTTCTCGCGGTTCTCGCAATAAGAGGTGGTTCTCGCATGATCTTCTCCCTATATATATATATATATATATAGGGTGAGGTTATTGTAAAAAAAATATTTTTTTGTGAGAAGGGTAAGAAATAATCTAAACCATTAGATCTTTAATCTAATGGTTGAGATCTTGATGGCAATCTTGTTAATAGTGTAATAATTAAAATAATTAATTTTCTAGATTAAGGGTATAAATGTAAAATTAACATTTTTAAATTTAGAAAGTCATATGCAATCCACATGCAAGTTCCCTCCTTTTTTAAACGTCAATAAATTTTTATACGTAACTCTTTTTTTTTTTTAAATTACACCATAATAATAACGAGTGTTTTTTTATCTTTAACATGAGTACCATATTGTTATACTTATGTAGAGAAAAAAATTATGTTTCGATTGGATGTTTTAGTTCATGGTGTTTTTTCATTGTATTGTGATTCAAGGCGTTGTGTTTTACAGTAGAACACCATATGGAAATATACAACTAATGCAGAAAACACCATTCAAAACTAACGATGTGCAAAAAAAGACACTGCAACATAATATCTACAACATAACACCATACGCAACTAATCAAGCTGTAGAAAAGAAACAACTGGTATAAAAAACACCCTTCAATTTCAATAGTAGACATCAAAACACCATGGAAGGATTACACATGGTGTCATTAAATAAACTCGTATACTTAACGAAAATCACCCATGCAAAAAACACCATACACTGTAACATCTAAAGGGCAAAAACCATATTCATCAAAAAACTAATCAGATTGAAATTCAAAATTCGAATTCCTAAAATAACTACCTAAATTCGGTTACATTTATTTAATCCTAAAATAACTACCTAAATTCGGTTACATTAATTTAATCCTTAATTAGAATTATTAGTACAATTACCATTATATCCTTGATCTAATAAAATGGATAGGGAAAGATTTATTGGCTGATATTCTTTCTTACCCTTCTCACACTTTTGGTTTTTTTTACAAGATCCTCTACCTATATATATATATATATAATATGAATAATTTTTTGTTAACATTATAAATCCATAAAAATGGTTACATATTTTGATTATATATATGAAAGTGTAAAATACAATATCCATTAACGTATAATACGTACAACATGAAATTATAACATGCGCAGTTAGTTTTATAACATGCGTGATTAGGTTTTTTCCCATTCGTGATTTCTGATTTTATACATGTGTGATTATGTTCATGCGTGATTAGAGTTTTAAGTTTTATAACATGCGTAATTCCATATCATACCAACGCACGTTAAATAATATTGTATTTTACATTTTTACTATATATATGTATATGTATATTACATATAGGCAGTGTTGTCTCCAAAAATCACAAAAAAAAAAAAAAAAAAATTGGCCCTGTGTGAGATAAAAAAAATTGGGCCCTATTCATTAATCCATTATGTTTGTTTATTGATTTGGGCCAAGTCACTAATCCATTATACACTAAATAGTTGGGCTTCTGAATATGATTGACAAAAACAGTTGGGCTTTGAAATAATTGGGCTTTATTTCATAAATCCAGAAGCTTTATTTTTTTTCAATAAAAACAAACAGATTTTGTTTTTTAACTATATATATATATATATGGGGACCGCTAAAATGAGAACCACCTCCAGTTGTAAGAACCGCGCGAACCACTTTCTAGCCATTAGATCAAGATGATGGATGTATGAGATTAAAAGTATCTAAAAATAATATAAAGTATTTTTTGTCTTATTATGTCTTTAATATTTTAATTCAAAAGGGTATTTAAGTAAAATTACTTTTTTTGTCTTTTTATATATATTATATTTAATTGCCTTTTTTGTCATATTCATTAATTACTTTTTATTAAAAAACAGAATTTTTTGTTAAACAATATTTTTAAAATCAGATTTTTATGATAATTTTTTTTAAGATTTTCAAAATGAATGGATGAGATTAAAACATTTTTAAGAGCCGTTCTTTACGAGCGTTTTTTTACGGAACGTTTTACGACCTGTTCTAACGCTCCGTTTTTTCGCGTCATTTTTTCGACTGGTTTTTTACGCGCCGATTTTTACGTTTTACGTTAAAAAATTTTACATAAAGGAGTACGTTTTACATTTCTGCGTTAAAAAGTTTACGCTTTACGATTTAATTTTTACATTTTAGGTTAACAGTTTGAAAAGTTTACGTTTTACGTTTTCCATTAAAAAAGTTTACGTTTTCTGTTAAAAAGTTTACGTTTTACGTTAAAAAAGTTTACGTTTTACGTTTCACGTAAACCTATTTACGTTTAACGTTTCACGTAAAACTTTTTACGTTTTGCATTTCACGTAAAACTTTTTACGTTAAAAAGTTTACGGTTTACGTTAAAAAGTTAACGGTTAAATTTTTTTTTTTACAAAAACTTTTTTATGCCAAAACGAACGCACCAAGAAATCGCAAACTCGGGAGGTGTCTCAGATATATTGTTATCATCATCGACTAGGGGGGAAAAAATAAAAAACCAACGACATCAAAACAAAGCGTATCACAAAAAAACGGGGTTTGGCTCAGATTATCCGATAATCAAAAGGCTGCAAAAGTGGGGTTGCAGGTTCAAAAAACCTACCCTCCACCGTCCTTGCCGCGCCATCGTCATCTAAATCAACGTTTTTTTTTGCATCATCGCCCGCCCAAACAACTGCAGCTCAAAGATCGGGACAAAAACAGAGACACAAAATCAAAGATCATTCAAGGAACCTGTATCCAGATCATTCAAAACCCACATAATCAAAGGATCATTCAAGGAACCTGTATCCAGATCCAAAAAAACATTCAAACATCAAACAACGTCAAGAACCGAACCAAAAACATCAAACAACCCACCAAAACAGAGACACCCCTCCTCACCCCACCCATCATTCACCTCCGCCGCCGCTGCCGACACACCGCCCCCTAACCCACCACAACAATCCACCTTCACCGGCCACCGCCCCCCTAAAAACGTCAAGATCAGAACCAAAAAACCATCAAACAAACATCAAAAATACAGAACCCAAAAAAATCAAACAAAACCCCTAAAAACAGAGACACAAAGAAATATCGCTACCTTTGTCTCTCTCTTCGTGTTCCACCACCACTGAAGAGCTGAACCATCGGCATCACACATTGCCACGACAGTTGGGTGGCCGAAAATTACTGTGGAAACGGAGGGGGGTGGGTGGGTTGCAGTTCACTATCGCTGGAGACCCCACCGCCATAACGGGATGAAAGAGATGAGAGGGGTGGGGGGTGTTTTGGCCGGTGGTGTTGAGGGATGCATCTTTTTGGGTTCTTCTTCGATGAAGACAGATGAAAAAATGGGGAGAAAGCATGAAAGAGATGATTTTAAAAAGAGAGGAGGGATAAACCTGCTAATTAATGAAGAGAGATAGAGAGATTAGACATATGGGGTAAATGACCATAATACCCTTTGGGTTGTCAAATTCTGATTGGTTAAGAGTGGTTCTCGCGGTTCTTACAACTGGAGGTGGTTCTTATTCTAGCGGCTCCCATATATATATATATATATATATATATATATATATATATATATATATAATTGTTTTAATGACAACCTTTATTTTGTGCTGTTATTTATTTAAATTCGAGGTCTAATTTCTCTTCGTCATACAAGAAGGAAAGCAATAAAATATATAATATTAAGAGTTCAAAGGCTTCACATGTAATAACAATGACTTATAAATATATTTATTTCAAAGTTGATATTTATTTGATTTGATTAGATAGTTGTTAACTGTTATTTAAGAGCAGGGCCGTCTCCGAAAATGAAAAAAAAATTAGGCCCTGTGCGAGATAAAAATTTGGGCCCTATCGCCAAACCCTTGATTCGATGTTCCAAAAAATTCCTGCACCGATGATGATGATGATGATATCCTGGTTAACCCTCAATTTCGCCCTGAAACAAAACCCTTTACGTCGATGATGATGATTGTGACAACCCGTGTGTCCGAGGTTAGTTACGTGCATTCTTCGCAATTTTCCTTTCTTTATGTTTCACTACTTGTTACCGTTCTACATCATATTAAAGTGAATTTAATATGTCTATACAAACTTATAAGTGTATCTCTTGAATATGCCACTTGTGTGCACGAATTAATAACCCACTTGACGTGCCTGACCAGGTTATTTCTTTACCAGGAATGGTAGCCATGTTATAGTATTAATCATTATATATCATAACAATAACTTGTTGTGCAACTGGTTATATAGGAAAAGATAAGGGATGTTTTTGTAAGTTTAAGATTGAAAAAAAAAAAAAAAAACTATATTAAATCCTAACCATCCCCTCCATGCGTCGCCTCCCTCACATCATACCCAAACCCTAACGGACGACAACTTTACAACTCGCCTATATGACCTGCCGAACACCCCCTTGCCCCTTTCCGCTCGACGCAATCCTCATTGGCGCCGCAACTGCCACCGTAAATCATCTCCACAGTCGGTACGTTCCGATATTTCAATAGTTGATAATCAAGAACTTCTTGTCGCGGTTTCGTTTCGATCTAGACTTCTCATTTATTGTTCTTATAATGCTTGAACTGGTTGATTATTGTTCTTGTAGTTTTGATTACATGTGATCATATGTTATAATTTAGTGCTCGAACTTGTATATATACGCTCGATATCGGCACGGCTATACGTAACGGATCCTGTTAAGTGTTAACTCTTGCATGATGAAAAGTGTTCAATGAATATGAGATGCAGGTTAATTGTTAGTCGATTGATTAGAGTAACTAAGGTTACAGTGAGTCATCAATGGTTGTCTTCGAGTGCATCGATGAGAGTGGATCCGTGTGAAACGTATCATATATTCAGGCTTTGCATGTTAGAGTAGGGGATGAAGGTCTAAAATCTTGGTGTTCATATAGATTGAGTTACAGGTTGATTTCAACTGATTGGTTTAAGGTTTTGAATAATCGATGGCATGTATGATGATGGATGTTTATGTGTATAAAATTATTTGTTGTATGTTAATATTAGCTATAAATGGGAAATCTGTTTTGTTTTGGCTCGTGTGGGGATAACGATGATATTTTAATCATCAGACTATGATCACTTGGATAATATTGATTATGAGTAGCATAGGAGGTGCCAACTTTTATTTAAGAATTGTAGAATTACAATGTAAACCTTTGACTATTGATTGAAGCTCATAATAATTAGAGGTGGGTCAAAAAGTTAAGGGGGGTAATGGTTTGGTTATGTAACTGACCGAATTGTTTTTGTTGGATTAATCGGTTAGTTACGGTTCACGGGTCACACGGCTAGCACGTTATCGGGTCACGGTTCAATAGTTAATGGGTCAGATTATGTGGGATGGTTCTGAGTCAGTCGGATCCAACTGGGTCGAGCTAGATTGCAGGGAATCGTGGACCCAGTAAACAAATGAACGTTGGAATTGGTTGCATGTTCTATGAATCATGGCAAAGTGGAATATTTTGTTTTATTTGTTTTCCGTAAGAGTAGGATGTTTAGGTAGACTAAGTATTATTTTATTGTTATTTTAATTGCCACGTTTCTTTCTTGTACAGGCTATATAAAGCCATTTTATCAATGAATAATAGTTAACAGTGTGTGAAGTCCATTTTTATTCACTGCAAGTTTCCACCTTCATAATATATAGAGTTGTGAGTGTGTATTTTTGTGGGGCCTGTAAGATACTAGGCTGTTCGGTTGTTAGTTGCGGGTTTGCGCGACTGTTATATAACCGGTGATAACAGTAGATGGTGTCGCAGGTGCCTTGATCGAGTTGTTCGTGATAAGAGGAGACCGACGTGGTGCGTGAAAGGCGAGCAGAAAGGATCCGTCAAAGCAGGTGGCTTTGGATTCGTCTCGTTTGGCAAGGTGAGAAAACGGAATAAGCGGGTGGCTTGTTTTCTTTGTCGGTGGAGTGGCCTCTTGAACAAAGGTGATCAGAAAAAGGTAAAGAATGGAGAAAACACGGTGACATTATGGCGTTGGAGTTCAATCGGGTGGCTTTGGATGTGACCGGGGAGAGGTCGTTGATCCGTGATAAGTCGTGATGTTAGTGAACGGTTTCCAACGTGATGCCATGTGAGATGTTACAAGTGTGGTGAATTTATTCGGGTTGAACCGAGAAGACTTTGGACGTGATCAGTGGAGGTCGGGAGTCCGGTATAAGTTGAGATGGTTCAGGATGAAAAAAATGGTGGTTTGGTGCTGTAAGTGACGGGTGTGAACAAACCGATTAAGGGGGTGATTGTTGGATTAATCGGTTAGTTACGGTTCACGGGTCACACGGCTAGCACGTTATCGGGTCACGGTTCAATAGTTAATGGGTCAGATTATGTGGGATGGTTCTGAGTCAGTCGGATCCAACTGGGTCGAGCTAGATTGCAGGGAATCGTGGACCCAGTAAACAAATGAACGTTGGAATTGGTTGCATGTTCTATGAATCATGGCAAAGTGGAATATTTTGTTTTATTTGTTTTCCGTAAGAGTAGGATGTTTAGGTAGACTAAGTATTATTTTATTGTTATTTTAATTGCCACGTTTCTTTCTTGTACAGGCTATATAAAGCCATTTTATCAATGAATAATAGTTAACAGTGTGTGAAGTCCATTTTTGTTCACTGCAAGTTTCCACCTTCATAATATATAGAGTTGTGAGTGTGTATTTTTGTGGGGCCTGTAACCAACAGTTTTTGGCAAACAATAATTGGGCCGTTCACTAGATTGGGCCGGGTTGGTTGGGTTACACACCACATGGTAGCTGCACATTCTAGTGCAAGCCATTCATTTCGTTTGGGCCTTATATAGTTGGGCTGAGTTTTAGGAGCGGGTGACATAATGGGTCGCACATGACCACGTATGGTGGCCCTGTCATACATTTATGTGGAGGAAACCCATGAACTATTTAGCTGAATGCATGAAGTGGGAGTATGTGATACGATTTCGTACTTGGCCTAAATGTTATTACATGTTACGATTATGGTGCGTGTGATATGGACAAGTGTGTTGCGTGACTAACTGTTATTAATTGCTCGATATTACGTGGGTGTCACTTGTGAAATATGAATGAAAGGATATGTGTTTAAGTATTACAAAACTGATAAATAATGGTAACTATGCTAGGATTGGTTTGATCAACTTGAACACGTAACTAGTCATACCGAGCAAACCAAAGGTGAGTTCACTGCTCTTTTTCCAAGCATGCATCCCGGGGAGGGATATCGGGTAACGTTCTGGGGAGGAACGCTTGTTTATTGGGATGTTTGTTATTATACTCAGTTTCTATCACATAAGACCCCTTACATCTACCGACAGTTGCCGGGGAGGCAACGAGGTTATTAGTTGATAGCTCTATTAGGTTTGGCACCCTCACACCGTACCGGGGAGGACGGGCGTGAACTAATTACCTTAAAGCATGACCAATGTTTTGATAGAGACATTGGGGTTGGGCAAATACATCTTGTAGCCATCGCGGTAATCGAGTAAATAACAACATCAAATCAAATCATCGATACTGTGCAACGTTTTAATCTGGTAACTGGTATCTAAACATGTTAACAAAACTTTGAACTCACCAGCGTCGTCTGACACACTTGTCTGCATGCTTGCAGGATTGTAGGTTTATATCATTGGGACTTGCTGTCTGGGATGCTGGAGTGGTCATGGGTCGTGATACATGGAATCTCAACACAAGCTAAATGATTTATGTACACATGGTTTACTAAACACTTAACAAATGAGTTTTGCTTCCGCTGTACACAATGAATGATATGTAACGTTTGTAACCCTTTATGTTAATGAATGAAAATTTTATTTAAATATATTTATGAGTTCAATGTGATTGGTGGGTTGGATCCCGGTACGTCACACGCCTCGCGGGGGTTTCCGCATGTGGCATTTTGGGGGTGTGACAATGATAGCCTGGTTTGGTCACACAGCGTCACAGCGAACACAGCGTCTGATGGTCTTCTTTTCCCGCACAATCGCACAATGCCCAGCGCCCTCTAATGGGTTTGATTTGAAATATGTTTGTTTATTAACGTAGGCCTATTAAACTGTTATACTAAGGCAGACCCATTTCAATTGGGTTTATTCATTTCTTGTGCACTTGCCCATACACTAGTTCATTTAAACACAGGCCTAATAGTTTTGGGGTTCTTGCACTGGAAATCGTTTCAGGAAGGAGTAATATGAAATATCGGCCAACTGAAGAATCTAGTTGTCTTGTTGATTGGGTAAAAGCGCTTTGACTGAAACTACAGTTTTATATTCTCCTACCCACAAATCCCAGTTAACTCACAATCTTATTATCATTATATTTCTTCCATTATTAAGGCTGTTTCTCTAAAACAAAAAGGGGAGTTTGATGGACTTGTGGATCCAAGACTGGATTCTGATTTCAACAAAACGGAGAGTTTGATGGACTTGGTGGATCCAAGACTAGTTCATTAACACAGACCCATTTAAACTTAATAAACAGGCCCTGTAACATTTAAATACAGGCCTAATAATTTTTTTTTATAAAAACATACAGATTTTTTTAAATATATATATTAAAAAAAAGAAATTTTTGAGCCCTACACTGGTTTGGGCCCTGTGCACAGACCCATTCTGCACTTGGCCATAGACGGTCGTGTTTAAGAGTTCAAAGTTTCTTCACATATAATAACATTGACTTATAAATATATTTATTTGATAGTTGATATTTATTTGATTAGATAGTTGTTAAATGTTAAATATTAATATTAATTACTTGCGTAGCCATGAAAAAGATGGGCATGACACATCTGGTTGGTTGAAGAGAATGATTGAGGTCAAATGTGTTTTGGTTAAACTGAATTCGTCATAGGTTGAAGAGAATGATTCAGGTCAAATGTGTTTTGGTTAAACTGAATTCGTCATACTCGCTAGTTTTTGTTTTCTTAGATTAATTAAATAATAAAGTTCATTTCGAGGTTTAACTAAAATTATCACTTTAGTTCAAATAGTTTTTTTCTTACCATTTTAGTCCAAATAGTTTTGTTTTCTGTCATTTCAGTCCCTAACTTTTGTCATTTCTTGCCATTTTCATCTAACCCACCAACTTCATTCAAAAATTTAGTTAACTTACGTGAATTTTGGTCAAACCACATTTTTCTTCCTTTTTTTGCAAGTGCGATGGTATGGGTATGGTGTTGTGCCGGTTTACAGTAAAAATGATGGCGGTGGTTGTTGGTTTTACGATGATGGTGGTGGTGTTGGTTGATGACATGGGTGGCGGAATAGTGGCCGGTGGTGGTGAAAATGGTGGGTGGTGATGGTGATTGGATGGGTGGATGGTGACGATGCAGGCATATGGTGACAATGATAGAAGGTTGTGATGGGGTGGGTGGTGGGAGGTGGTGGTGGTGGTCGATGAAAATAAAACTCAGGTGGCAATTTTGGTGAAAACTCAGGTACTAAAATGGATAATAATATTTTCTAAAAAAATGAAAAAATAAATATCTAATTATTCAATTATGAATACCTGATTAATAAAAAGAAAATTTAATCAAGTAGTTAATACTTAAAAGAACGAGTAAACTATCAAAATGGTCCTTGAGGTTTGATCACCTTTGCTACTTTAGTCCAAAACTCAAACCTTTTGAATCTGGGTCTCTGTGGTTTCAATTTTGTTGTCATTTTAATTCAAAAGCAAAATCTGGTCAGATTTTTCAGTTAATATCCAGTTTTTTTTTTTAAATCTTTTTCCTCTCTTTTAATGAAGGGCAAAATGGATAGATTTTTTAGGGTAAATTGCCAAAATCACCCCTGAGGTTTGGACATGTTTGCCATTTTCATCCAAAACAACTTTTTGTATCATTTAGTCATTCACTATATTGTACAAAATTAAAACCACAGGGACCCAGATTCAAAAGGTTTGATTTTGAACGAAAGTGACAAAAGTGGCCAAACCTCAGGGACCATTCTAGCAGTTTACTCTAAAATAATCAAACCTGAAACCCTTTTTTGATTTATCCTTGACAGTATGTCACAACTCGATCATCCCTATAAGATTTTTGACATGTTTGTTTTAACGAAATTTCGGTAATACAATACGGCGTCCAAAGTGGTTCTTGGCATGGAGGCCTCAACTACGACTGCACATCAGCCCAAGGGTGGCATGGTGGTGAGGGCGGGGGTTTCTTCACCAGCGTGGAGGGAAAATAGGCGGTGACGTGAAGACGTTTCATTGGTGGGTGGATTTGGGTTAATTTTGATTGGTTGATTGATTATTATATCTTTATTTTTTTAAACGCCCCATTTGAAGCTCTTTTCATCCCGTGTTTTTTTTAACCACGCCCCCTAATAATGTGGTTGTCACATGACGCTTAATGCCCCTCTCACACCGTATAGTTTAAGAAGTTTCATTTAAACAACAAAGGTCAAGTTAGTCAATATCTGGTTTAGCAACATTTTTTGCTTAAAAAGTAAACTAGAGAACCTTTTAAGTTTTTACGGCTATGTGATCGGTTCAATTTACATACCGCGTTTGCATTTCGCTAATCTTATATTAAGTTATATTACTACTTTCTATCATGGTTACATTTCGCAGGCTCATTAAAAGATATGAAAATCAAGTAAGCAAGTGAAAAAAAATTAAAAGATGAGATAAAAAAACCGATATCTTCAAGTCACAGTGAGATAAAAAAACTGATATCTTCAATAGTGACGGATCTAGAAAATTCTTATAGTGGAAACGTTTCAAAAAAAGGGTAACGATATCGAAAAAAGTTCAAATTTTTCCAAAATTTACACTACCGTCGGAGCGTCGAGAGGTAGCAGAAGCTACCCCTATTTACTAGCTTTATCCGCCCCTGATCTTCAAGTCAGTGGCGGACTTACAGTACAAATAGGGGTGGCACGGGTGATGTGTGCAAAATGCAACATATAAATTACATCAATTGTGGCATAAAACTAACCCTTTTTTAGTACTAATGTCAGAAAAAGTGTGCTTTTGTCTTCCTTTTGTATTTTCAAAATTAAATGAGCTCAAATTAACAAAAGAAGCAAAAAAGCAGCTAAATCTAACATAAGTACAAGAAAAGGAACAAACGTGGCATGCCCGACCTCCCCGACAGCATCTTCCCAAGCAAAACAAGAGAACAGAAGCCTGAACACGCCTCGTGCTCAGTTAACACGGGGGCGTGCCCAAGTGCCAGCATAAAAGACAAAGCTATAGAAGCTTCTATCGCCCACCACGGGGCCGTGCTCAGCGGACACGGGGCCGTGGTCAACTATAAGATTCACAGAATCCAGGCAAATCTTGATAGTACAGATATGCTTCTGCACACGGGGGGCGTGCCCAGCGGACACGGGGGCGTGGTCAACTAATGCAGACAAACTGCAATTAATGAAGACAGAGAAGAGGATGGACACGGGGCCGTGCCCACTGGACACGGGGCCGTGCCCGAGCTTCTGTTCAGCCTATAAATAGGAGTGCTTGGCTCAAGCTCAAACCATCCCTTGGCACACCACCTCTCTCACACTTCACCCACCACCCACCACCACCATAACACCATCATCCACCACCATCATCCATCATAGAGTGTGTGAGTCATCTCGGGATCCAAGATTGATCGTAAGAGTTCTTGACAATCAAGGCCATGTTTGCCTAAGTCTCTTACATCACTTGGCGAAGACAAAGTGTCTAGTGTAATACTTTTTTATTTTTAATCTTTTCGCACTTCTTAATTGGTTATGTATTAATGACTTTAATAACTAGTTTCTTATGTTGAAGGTGATTCTTCCTTATCGTTTGTCCGTGGTGTCTTGGCATTATTTTACTGTCTATATAAAATAAAAGATTTTCACCATTCATATCTCCACGGTCTATATGGAGGTATGTTGGCTACCTGGTCGGGGGTTAAGGGAACGGTTTGGTAAAAGTCTTGCCATTGTTCAATGTATAGATCCTGCAAAGGACCTGGGCCATATTTAGGAGGACCTCCTTCAATACCTACCGGTATTGGATGGCGGGGGTCCAAACTCTTTGATCCCCTCATAAGTTAAGCTACTATTAAAACTTTAACCCGGCTACTTAGGACTGTATCCCTGCTGACTCGGACTACTTAGCCGAGGGTAACGTCGCCTTCAAAAGAGGGGCCTACCACATTATGTATTAATAACTTAATTAATTATCTTTCAATAATCCGACCCTTTAGGATTGTATCCTTGCTGACTCAAACTACTAGGTTGAGGGTAACGTCACCTCCAAAAGAGGGGCCTACTACAATAACTAAGATAATCTCTTAAATAGTGCAAAAGTGCGGAAATAATCAAAGGTTACACTAAACACGAGTCGGAGCCAAGTGATTCATCTTGTCTATCTGTTTTTATTTTTATTTTTCAGCATTTTAGTTAGTTTTTATTTTTCTAGTTTAAAACCTTTTTCTAAACTTTTGATTTGATTAGACGTTGAGGATAAACCGGTACTAAAAGCTCTTGTGTCCTTGGACGACCTCGGTATCTTGCCAATACTATACTACGCTCACGATGGGTGCATTTGCCCATATGTGTGTTTAGTGTTAGTAAAATATAGTGTTTTATAAATTTAAAACTTGCCTAAAAAGTGTTAAAAAGGGCTTAATATATACATTAAAAACTAACGACACTTCACACGCATCAAGTTTTTGGCGCCGTTGCCGGGGTCACAAGGATTTTAAGAAAGTTAGGAATCAACGGCCTAATCTTTTTTTCTTATTTTTCTAATTTTTTTTAGGATTTTTCTTAGTTTTTGCAGTTTCTGTAGAGCTCAGCAAGGGCCGTGCCTGGTCGGACACGGGCTGTGCCCAGCATTGTTACTGGCAGTTTTTATTTTCCGAGTTACAGAGAGCTGAGCACGGGGCCGTGTCGGTGCAACACGGGGCCATGTCCAATTCCCCAGTAATAGGGATCCGGAAAACAATTACTGTATCTCCGACCACGGGCCGTGTTCACTGAGCACGGGGCCGTGGTGAATCTTCTGACCAACGTTCTTTTCTGTTTTTATTGCAGGACTTGAAACCCAGCACCACATTTGAACTTCCTACGTAGTGTATGAGCTCCAGTTCTAGTAGAGACATAAAAGAACCTCTAGAAGAACCCGAACGCTTTCTTAGAAAAAGACTTAAAGCTAAAAACCAAGAGAAAGTTTCGGGGGACCCACTTCCAATGGCGGACCAACGTACCCTCATGGATTATCTACGACCCACTGTAGGTAATCTTGGCGCCGCTATCAATGCACCGAATGTCGAAGCCAATAACTTCGAACTTCGGCCACATTTAATACAAATGCTTCAAAACTCCGCAACCTTCCATGGGCTTGCGGACGAGGATCCCCATCTACATATTACTAATTTCTTAGAAATATGTGATACCTTTCGGATCAATGGAGCATCAAACGACGCCATCCGCATTCGGATGTTTCCATTTTCACTAAAAGACCGAGCTAAGGCTTGGCTTAATACCCTCCCAGTTGGCTCGGTAAACACCTGGGATGAACTAGCCCAAAAGTTTCTATATAAGTATTTCTCTCCTGCTAAAACGGCTAAATTAATGACTGAAATTAATACATATTCACAAGAAGATGGAGAATCCTTATATGAAACTTGGGAAAGGTTCAAGGAGCTACTAAGAAAGTGTCCTCATCATGGTCTTGCGGTATGGCAACAAGTATCCACTTTCTACAACGGGTTGTTGCCACACACAAGGCAAACACTTGATTCTAGCTCCGGGGGACTTTTAGGTAATCGTCGCCCAAATGAAATATATAATCAAATTGAGGAAATTGCTCTAACCAATTTTCAATGGCACACTCCCTGAGGAAATAAATCTATTGCCCCGGGCGCCCATAAGGTTGATGAAAGCACTTCTTTACAAGCCCAAATCGAGGCCCTTTCTTCAAAAATCAAAAAGTTAGAAATGACAAAAACGGTCTCGGTTATGGCTTGTGAAGGGTGTGGTGGGCCACATGAAAATTGGAGTTGTATGAAAGAATTAGATGATCAAACGGAAACGGTAAACTACATTGATAACAGACCTAGGCCGTCGGGTCCTCCAACGGGTACCTACAACCAAGGATGGCGTAACCACCCACACCTTGGTTGGAGAGATCCCGGCAATAGTAGTAAACAACAAAACCAACGAACTAACTTTCAACAACCACAAAATTTTTCTCAACAACAAGGTGGACGAGAAAGGCTCGAAGATACTGTATCTCGCCTCATCTCTGACACCGAAAAGAAAAACTCGGATCGATTTCAGCAATTGGAATCGAATTTTAGAAATCAACAAGCTAGCATTCAAAACATTGAAAAACAATTAAATCAACTAGCTCAAAATTTCTCCGAGAGACCACAAGGCGCGTTACCAAGTAATACCGAGACCAACCCAAAGGCGCAAGTACATCTCATAACATTGAGAAACCGTATCGTGGGTCCCGAAGAGGCTCCACTCCCACCAACTGAAAGAAGCTAATCTAGCCAAACCACAACTACACCCGCGCCCCAACAAGAAAAGGTTTCTCCGCCAGTTCAAGAGCCTACTAAGACTCCTCCTGTTCCATACCCCAGTCGGTTAATTCGTCAAAAGACCGATGAGCAATTCGAAAAGTTCGAAAATTTACTAAAACAATTGCATGTTAATATTCTATTTATCGAAGTCCTAACTCAAATGCCTAAATATTCAAAATTTATGAGGGACTTCCTCACTCATAAAAGGAAAATTGAATCATTGCAATTAGTTAACTTAGGCGAAGAATGCTCGGCCTTACTACTCAACAAACTCCCGCAAAATAAACTTGACCCTGGAAGCTTCACAATTCCTTGCTCGATTGGGAAATCCCCCATTCGTAATGCACTAGCCGATCTCGGGGAAAGCATCAACCTCATGCCCTCATCAATGTTCAATCGACTCGGCGTAGGAAAACCAAGTCCTACAAAAATAAGCATACAACTTGCCGATAGATACGTCAAATATCCACAAGGTATCGCTGAAAATCTATTGGTCAAGGTCGGTGAATTTGTCTTTCCGGCCGACTTTGTCATACTAGATATGGAGGAAGATACCGAAGTACCACTCATCCTAGGAAGGCCATTCCTAGCTACGTCCCAAGCAGTGGTAGATATAAATGATGGAACACTAACATTAAGGGCTGGGGACGAGGAAGTAAAGTTTGGAGTCGGAAAAAGAGTAGAAGACGAAGACCCGGTCAACTACATGAAGGTCATTGACTCAAGCTTGGATGATGCTCTCCGACGGTGTAGCATGGGATGCAAAACATCCCACTTGGGTAACATATGACCAGGCTTTGGGTCTAGCCAAGGACCCTTATAAACGTGGCGCACCACGGAGGCATTCCGCGGAACTATCCTTAGTTTAGTTTAGATTAATTTTTATGTTTTCTAGTTTAGTTTTAATTTTCAGGAATAAAACATACTCGGGATGACAAAGGATGACAAGGGAAACTTGGATCAGCACCCCATGCAGGAAAACAGGGCCATCCGACGAACTTTCTTCATTACAGCAGGTTCAGCACGGGCCGTGGCCGCCCAACACGGCCCCGTGCTGCACAGTCTGCAAAAATTGCCCAGTTCAGGTAAACTGGACACGGGCCGTGTTCACCCAACACGGCCCCGTGTCCAAGCTTCTGTTTCTTTTGTTCAACTTTTTGTTACTGGCACCTGAACACGGGGCCGTGTCCAGACGCCCAGTAACATAAAATTTTGCTTTTTCACACCTTTTACACATTCAATCAACCTAAAAATTTATTTTTGGGACACATTGAGGACAATGTGTAATTTAAGTGTGGGGGGGGGGGGGGGGGATGCTAAAACCTTGAATCTTGCGAGTCCTAATTACAAGCCTTACACAAAACTCTATTGGAACCGCTAATCACCCCAAATTTTTTCAAAAAAAAGTTCATTTTTTTACTTGTCTAGGTTTAACTTGGGAATTTCAAATTCTAAAAAGGTTATATTTTTACAAATTTACAACCGATAGCGTCGTGATAAAAAGAACCAACATAAGAAAATTATGAAAAGGCATGACAAGCTTAGTTAAAATTAAATTATATATACTTGATCACATAAAAACCCATTCCCACAAAAGTGAGTTTTGAGCCTTTATTGAGCATAAAAATACATATCTTTAAACTAAATTCTCATTTTTCGTTTCTTGTGTGAATAGCCGCTTGGTTCTTACAACTCTAGAACTTGCCACGACGATAGATTCCCGGTCCTTACCAACTTAAACCCGAGTAAGTAAATGATGGAGGCATTAGGACTAACCCCTTTTTATTTCTACACCATTATTTTACTTTTTTTTTACCACCTACGCAAATCCCCCTAGTTAACCCCTTTGAGCCTAAACTTTTTCATTTCTTAACCCAAACCAAACACCCTTTCACCCACCAAAACCTTTTTATTTTTAACCATTTGTTTTAGTAACAAACCTGGTTTTTCGTATGACTTTTCAAAAAAAAAATGTTGATGAAGCAAAAGAAATAAACAAACAAGTTCATAAAAAATAACCTTGTTTGAGCAATAGCTTCATAAAAATAAAAATTGCAAAAAAATAAAAAAGTCTTACGAAAACCGACGTTTTTTACGCCTTTTCGCCCTTTTCTACTAACCACTAACCCAACCACCTACCTTTAACCCAAGCCTAACCCTTCACCCAAAAGTCCTCTTGATATTTACAAAGGTTTATAGTTAAAAAAGAGGAGGATTGATTGCTTGGCAAGCCTATGGTAGGAGTAAGTTCCATGCCGCTCTCGAGTGATTCACTAAAATACATCTTCGGCCGAGTGTTGAGTGATCCCCTGTGAGGTATGTGAACTTGTATATAAATGGAATTTTAAAGAGGCATATTATGCCCTAATAAGTAATTTATCTTATGAAAAGTTTTAAATAAATCACGACGAATAGGATTGTAAATAAATAAAAATAAAACTTGATAAAGAATCTTGGAAATCCCGACACTCTATGACAAGCAGTGTTGTAGAAGGCGCTAGGCGCTAGTCGGGCGGTGAGGTACAGCCTAGGGATTAATCGGGATTAATTGGGATTAATCGGAATGGGATTTTTATATGTATTTTTTCAAAATTATATATATATACCCAATAATATAAAAATAATACTTCAAAATTCACATAAATACTTCAAGTTTCAGATAGTATGGTTCGATTTTGACTGATTTTGACCAATTCTGACCGCCTAGGACCGATTTTTTCCGATTTTGACCGATTAATTATAGGCCGATTAATCCGATTTTTGACCGCCTAGGGCCGCCTAGGACCGCCTAGGGCCGCCTAGGACCGATTACCGATTAATTGACCGACTAGGCTAAAATTAATCAGTAGACTAGCGCCTAGCGCCTAGGCGGCGATTAATCGGCCGCCTAGGCCGATTTCTACAACAGTGATGACAAGCCCAAAAACCTTCTCTTCTACCCATTCCATTTGGGAGTGTAAAGCCACATATTAAAGAGTTTTGCTTGAGGACAAGCAAAGATTCAAGTGTGGGGGTATTTTATGTGTGCAAAATGCAACATATAAATTACATTAATTGTGGCATAAAACTAACCCTTTTTAGTACTAATGTTGGAAAAAGTGTGCTTTTGTCTTCCTTTTGTATTTTCAAGATTAAATGAGCTCAAATTAACAAAAGAAGCAAAAAGGTAGCTAAATCTAACATAAATACAAGAAAAGGAACAAACGTGGCATGCCCGACCTCCCCGACAGCATCTTCCCAAGCAAAAAAAGAGAACAGAAGGCAGAACACGCCCCGTGCTCAGTGAACACGGGGGCGTGCCCAAGTGCCAGCATAAAAGACAAAGCTATAGAAGCTTCTATCGCCCACCACGGGGCCGTGCTCAGCGGACACGGGGCCGTGGTCAACTATAAGATTCGTAGAATCCAGGAAAATCTTGATAGTACAGATATACTTCTGCACACGGTGGCGTGCCCAGCGGACACGGGGGCATGGTCAACTAATGCAGACAAACTGCAATTAATGAAGACAGAGAAGAGGATGGACACGAGGCCATGCCCACTGGACACGGGGCCGTGCCCGAGCTTCTGTTCAGCCTATAAATAGGAGTGTTTGGCTCAAGCTCAAACCATCCCTTGGCACACCACCTCTCTCACACTTCACCCACCACCCACCACCACCATAAGACCATCATCCACCACCATCATCCATCATAGAGTGTGTGAGTCGTCTCGGGATTCAAGATTGATCGTAAGAGTTCTTGACAATCAAGGCCATGTTTGCCTAAGTCTCTTACATCACTTGGTGAAGACAAAGTGTCTAGTGTAATACTTTTTATTTTTAATCTTTTCGCACTTCTTAATTGGTTATGTATTAATGACTTTAATAACTAGTTTCTTATGTTGAAGGTGATTCTTCCTTATCGTTTGTCCGTGGTGTCTTGGCATTATTTTACTGTCTATATAAAATAAAATATTTTCACCATTCATATCTCTACGGTCTATATGGAGGTATGTTGGCTACCTGGTCGGGGGTTAAGGGAACGGTTTGGTAAGAGTCTTGCCATTGTTCAGTGTATAGATCCTGCAAAGGACCTGGGTCAAATTTAGTAGGACCCCCTTCAATACCTACCGGTGTTGGATGGCGGGGGTCCAAACTCTTTGATCCCCTCATAAGTTAAGCTACTATTAAAACTTTAACCCGGCTACTTAGGACTGTATCCCTGCTGACTCAGACTACTTAGCCGAGGGTAACGTCGCCTTCAAAAGAGGGGCCTACCACATTATGCATTAATAACTTAATTAATTATCTTTCAATAATCCGACCCTTTAGGATTGTATCCTTGCTGACTCAAACTACTGGGTTGAGGGTAACGTCACCTCCAAAAGAGGGGCCTACTACAATAACTAAGATAATCTCTTAAATAGTGCAAAAATGCGGAAATAATCAAAGGTTACACTAAACACGAGTCGGAGCCAAGTGATTCATCTTGTCTATCTGTTTTTTTTTTTCCGGCATTTTAGTTAGTTTTTATTTTTCTAGTTTAAAACCTTTTTCTAAACTTTTGATTTTGATTAGACGTTGAGGATAAACCGGTACTAAAAGCTCTTGTGTCCTTGGACGACCTTGGTATCTTGCCAACACTATACTACGCTCACGATGGGTGCACTTGCCCATATGTGTGTTTAGTGTTAGTAAAATATAGTGTTTTATAAATTTAAAAATTGGCTAAAAAGTGTTAAAAAGGGCTTAATATATACATTAAAAACTAACGACACTTCACACGCATCAACGGGCTACCCCTCAACCCCGTCTCCGTAGTATAAAAATACCCCTTAACTCCATTTCCGTAGTGTAAAAATACCTCTCAACTCCGTTTCTGTTATATAAAGGACACCCCTGATCCTAAAAAAAAAATTAGGATACCCCTAACTTTTTGAACTAATTCCGCCACTGCTTCAAGTCACAATATCTAATTGTCTTTTTTACGGATCTATAAGTTGGCTTACATAAATTAAGTAAAGGATAATTGGGCTCAAAGTTTGTAGGATTTAACCAATTCAAGAAAAGAATGAAGAAAATCAACTAGGGGAATTAAAAGAAAAACATCAGTTCTGGCCTTCTGGGCAGCTCCTTTTGGTCTGCGCGCAGATCATGAGGGAGTTTTTTTATCTTTTTTTTCATGGGTGAGTATCAAATAGAAAGTTTATTTGGCTTGTAAGGAAAGGAAGCAATAGGATTATGATATATGGTAAAATTTAAAATAAAAAGAATTTTCGTCATCAATCAATGATTCAAACACCCAATCATTTTCAAAACCCACCATTTTCAAAACCCACCATCTTCAACATTTTCTTCACTTTCTATCACACTAATCACTACATTATAGTGCCATTTTCGTCATCAATCAATGATTCAAACACCCAATTAACGTGTTCTTCAACTTTTTTGAAGAAACCCAGTTTAATTTCATACAATATCTCATTTTTTTCCCTGTGATTTTGAAGCGAATCATTCGATTCGTTCGATTCGATCGCTGATAAATGTTTCAAACATTCAAATTTCGTCAATCGGTGAAGAAATCTGAAGAAACCGACTTGATCTATGTAAGAAATTTTCGAATTGCATTTTTACGATCTGGGTTATTGAGTCATTGTGTTTTTCGATCTTGGCGGGGGTCCGAGAGCAGCACCTCTGGGAGCAGGGTCCAAGGGGCGGCAGCCCCTGGCGGTGTCCAAGGGGCGGCAGCCCCTGGCGGGGTCCAAGGGGCAGAGCCACTGGATGGGGTCGAGCTGCATTGGAAAACTGCATCAGAAAATTTAATTTTCTGTCAATTGCCTCTAGAAAACTGCATTGGAAATAAGACATTTTTATGTGTTTTCTGGCCATTGCGTTTAAAAAAACATTTTTGAAGTGTTTTTAGTTATTGCGTTTTAGGTAAAACACATTTTTATGTGTTTTCAGTTCATTGCGTTTTAGAGACAACACTTTCTTTTGTGTTTTTAAGCCATTACGTTTTAGAAATAAGAATTTTTTATGTGTTTTCTGATCATTGCGTTTTAGAAAAACAAATTTTTGAAATATTTTTAGTCCATTGCGTTTTAGGTAAAACACATTTATATATGTTTTAAGTCCATTGCGTTTTAGAAAAAAAAACATTTTTAAGTGTTTTCTTGCAATTGCGTTTTAGAAATAAGACATTTATTTGTGTTTTTTGTGCATTGCGTTTTAGGTAAAACACATTTTTATGTATTTTCAGTCAATTGCGTTTTAGAAAAGTACATTTTTTTTGTGTTTTTAGGCCATTACGTTTAAAAAAAAGACATTTTAAGTGTTTTCTGGCCATTGCGTTTTAAAAATAATAGATTTCTTTGTGTTTTTTGTGTATTGCGTTTTAGAAAAAAGTCATTTTTATGTGTTTTCAGTCCATTGCGTTTTAGAAAGTACATTTTCTTTTGTGTTTTTAGGCTATTGCATTTTAAAAATAAGACGATTTCTTTGTGTTTTCTGGCTATTGCGTTTTACATATAAAACATTTCTTTGTGTTTTTTGTGCATTGCGTTTTAGAAAAAAAAGTCATTTTTTACTTTTTTTTTTCCATTGCGTTTTACGCAACTGAGTTTTCAAATTTTTTTTTCGAAAATGTACCAATAGTATACTCGTTTCAAAGATAAAAAAAACGCTCGTTTTTTGGTGCAATTTTTATAAAAAAATAATGTCGTATAAAAAGTTATTAACGTTTAAAAAATGGGGGGGGAGGGAATTAGAAGAGAGAGAAACTATTGTCCTGTATTGACTAGAATGCCCTTACACAAACTCACGCACCTCTTTTATTTTCTTCAATTTCACTCATTTAATCTTAGCACTTGATTAAATCAATTGATGGTCAAGATTACTTCCTAGCCAAAAAAATTTCCTATTATATCCTACCCCATATATCTAAAATAGTGTTAGTGGAGAGTTATTGGATTTTATCACCCCCAACTATCGGTTTTTGGTCGTTGCCACCCCCAACTAAACACCTCCAACTTGACTTTTAGTTTGGGGTTATTGGATTTTATCACCCCTAACTATTGGCTATTTGCCGCTGCCACCCCCAACTATCACTTTGATGCCCATCACCCCCAACTTAACACTTACTGTGTTCTGTCACCACGTCGTTAACTGATCACTAACTTTTGATCTTGGTACTATACTTTTGGGGGTGTCATAGGCATCTTAGGAAGGTTTTAGGGATCTTAAGACACCCCAAAAGTATAGTAACAAGATCAAAAGTTAGTGATCAGTTAACGACGTGGTGACAGAACACACTAAGTGTTATGTTGGGGGTGACGGGCGTCAAAGTGATCGGTGAGGGTGGCAGTGGCCAATAGCCAATAGTTGGGGGTGATAAAATCCAATAACCCTTTAGTTTGTGCTGGCATCACTCTGTTAAATCACTACTAACAGAGTTAGTTTCTGATCCTAAGTGTCACAATCTTGATTACGTGGACAGGATGACATGGCGAATTCATGGCACTACATGTATATATAAAAGCTGCATTTACCCTCAATTATAATTATATACGCACAAATTCCACAAACCCTAATTCGTAAACAACATACCTACTTCAACAAAATCACTCACCAGATAACTCGATTCCTTGTTATCAAATCTTGAGATCATCATCCAACTGACTAAAATCCCAAAAAAAAAACCATTCCTATCAATCATCGCCGAATTCAAACCATTCGAAACCCTAATTTGCGACTAAAATTCACTCTTCTTCGTAAAATAAGCAGCCAGTGTCGCTTCACTGGTGCAAAATTTGCCCAAAACGACGTGCGAATTGGTAGCAGGATCTTGGATTCTTGCAATCCATCTGCCATTCTTCCTCCAAACACATTTGTAGCGTTTGTTGTGGATCTTGTTTAATTTTTTGATAGAATTGTTTCCGTTTCTTCTGGGTCGTTCGTATTGTCGTTGTAGCCTTATACGATTGTGTGTTGTTCATCCATTGATTTGTGGTCTTCTTCCCACTAATTGTTGTTGTTTGGATCCATACGAATCTTCTCAATAGTGTTGTTTACGAAATAGAGTGAATTTGAATCCATTTGGTGAATGATTTTGCTGAAACAAGTATGTTTTTATATATACATATAGTGCCACATAATCAAGATTTGCCATGTCATCCTGTCCATGTAATCAAGACTGTGACACGTAGGATCAGAAACTAACTCTGTTAGTAATGAGTTAATAGAGTGGTGCCAACACAAACTAAAATTCAAGTTGGAGGTGCCAGGTGTCAAAGTGTTAGTTGGGGTGGCAACGGCCAAAGCCCGATAGTTGAGGGTGATAAAATCCAATAACCCTAATATATTTACAAAATCAGTGTTCCTTAAATATATCGGTGATTCTATAGTTTGAATTAATTTTCATGGGTTAATTGAGAAAAATACAAAGAAAAGGAATTGCACCGTAAGTTGGTTAAAAAAAATTATAATGTGTTGGTTGAAGAAAAAGAATTAGATTGATTGAATAAAAAAAACGTAAACTATGTGACAACTGCCAAATTTGCATGCATCCGTACAATTAATTAATTATGATTAGTGCTTAATGACTGTGCTGAATTACAACTGATGACTTAAACTGCTTTCTGATTTCTGTATCATACATACATGTGCATCACATTTCATAATGTCACATCACTTTTACATACAAACCTTTAGTGACATAAATGATGCACAAAGCATAGCTAGCACCGTTAGCAGACAACTCAGAAAAATGCTGACGATGTCAGTACATAGACAGACAGTATTTTGAGACCCCGTATGGGCCAGAGACAAGGTATTACACTAGTATGGTGTGTAGGGAGGTAAGGACCATAAAACTGCGTCACTAGGTGAAAGTTTAAGTGCCGGAAAGTGCCAAAAACCCACTCAAAGTGCAGAATTTAGCATATTTCAGTAAAATTAAGCATTTAATTAAACTAGTAACATGCAAAAATATGGCAGAATGGTCCTGAATGCTTTCCTAAGTGTCGGGAATTAAAAGTGTCATAAAAGGGTACTTAATGGACACTAAACGGAATAACTTGACACTTTAACAAACCGGTAT
Organism: Helianthus tuberosus; assembly: GCA_030545235.1. Lineage (NCBI taxonomy): Eukaryota > Viridiplantae > Streptophyta > Magnoliopsida > Asterales > Asteraceae > Helianthus > Helianthus tuberosus. The sequence goes on along the minus strand of CM060383.1, from coordinate 31,486,723 downwards.
CTAACCGAACAACCGAACATTACCCGGAACACCAAAATATTGCTAGAAGCATTGTTTTATTATTTCTTGGCTAATTATGGTCCCCGAACACCCTAACACACTATATAATGCATGTAACACTTAAAACACTAGACTTTACATCTAACTTCCAACTAATTAACCTACTTATCATTCAAATTTACACATGGACCCCTTCCCCCTTCCATATTTACGGCACGAAGATGTGGCCCACCCAAGATCACCATATTCCTTACAAGATTTCACTAAATCTCCACTTAATATTTCTTTGGATTTGATAAAATCATGCATGTACTATAAGAGACATATTAACCTTTGGGCAATAGAGCTATATGGTTATAAATTAATCTAGAGCTCACACATTTCATCTTCATCATCACAACTCTCTCACTTTCTTGCTCTCCCTCTCTCGGCCGAACATAGCTCCACACACCACCACCATTGCCAAGCCTTGATCAATCATTCCAAGCTCATCCAAGGGTGTAAGAAGGTGATTCACGAAGCTTGGAACTCTTGGATCTTGAAGGACCACTCCCACAAGCTTTTATCCACTCCATCTTCACACTTGTTTCTTCCCTAGCTTTGAGCTAGTTGTAAGCTTCTTGTTACTAGTTTTTTTTACTTCTCATTTAGTTGGTTAAAAGATGTTATACATTGATGGTCATGATGAACACTAAAGAACATAAACTTGAATCTTGAACATAAGCTTGAAATATGATGAAATCTTGTTGAAATAATGTTGTTTAGTGTATGAATATTACTTGCTTGTTGATTTCTTGAAATGATGGTGTTAATCATCACATGGAGCTTGCTAGATTGTGATTAAACACATAATCTAGCAAGTGAGAGGATGATTATGTGACACTTATAGATTCACTCCATCTTCACACTTATAGATTCAAGCTTTTATCCACTCCATCTTCACACTTATAGATTCAAGATTTATGAATGATTTTCCAAGAAAACCGTGTTCAAAATATGATTTTTGGAGGATCATGGTTTTTACTTAAACCTACACTATTTTTAGTGGAAAAACAAGTGTAGAAATACTAGAGAAACAAGAAGACGTTATAAATAAACATTTTTGTAAAATATGTTTACAAGTTGTAAACACCTAGTTTCTTTAAGAATGCGATTTTTAAAGGAATAAACACACTTTAAAGGGTAACTAAACCCACTAAACACTTTACCAAGTTACTACAAGTTTTTGTGAAAAGATCAAGTTCATATTGTTACGTAAAATGTATAGTTTTTGCACTTGGTAAGTGCAAGATGTTTAGGGTTTGATTGTTGATTATTGTGTGTTGATTTTCAAAAGAAAATGATATGCTAAATGGCATGGACACCTCCATTTTCAAAGGAAACTATGGAAAGATTTTCTAAAAATACAAACACTTAGAAATATTTTCTAACAAATATTTACAAGTGTGTTTTGGCTATGATTTCCAATACAAACCTTGCCATAGATTTTGTTACAAAATACAAGAATTGGAGGTTGGTTTTTACAAATAAAAATGAATAAATATGTATTTAGAATATATATTTACATTACAGACATTGTGTGTGATTATGTGTATATTTCGTGTAATAGTTATATTGTTTTATGGGTTAAAATAATATAACTTAACAAAATACCAAGAAAATACAATCCCAAAATAATACAAAAAATCACAAGGAATAAATAGGCAAGTTACACACTTGATATTGTGGAACCGAACGATAGAACGTAACTTACAAATTTTCCGGAAATACCGTAAATATATTTTTAGTAAATATTATTTTGGAAAAGAAAGACGTCAAAATATGATTTTGTACATATTACCAAGTATATCATATTTTCGACAAAGAGAAAATATATTATTTTTGGGAGATAAAAGTATATTTTCCGAGTATATTTAGAAGATATATGATTTTTGAGAAAAATATATATTTTCTTGGAATACATTATTTTTGGACAAATGAGTATATTTTCTAAAGTGAGACTTGAAAATATATTGTTTTGGTAATATATTACTTTGAGAATACAAATGCAAGAATACGAATATACATGAATAAAATACCCCCATCCTTGGGAAGGAAATACGAAGTTAAATACTTGAGAAGTATTAATACAGAAATACTGCTTAAACAATTATTCCAAAACTAAATATAATTTAAGTTGAAATATTAATTATTTTGACAAATAATTATAACTTGGAATAATATTGGGAACATAAGAAACGTAACTCAAAAACGTAAGTACAAAGGCAAGGCAAGGCAAGGCACGGCCCATTCGTCTAATAGACCCTAGCACGTTGTAGGTAGTCGGGTTTGCTGAAGAGATTTTGGGTTACGATTCTGAAGAAATAATACGGTGAGTTCATGTCCCCCTTTTCCCTAAACTGTTTTGTTTATTACTTCGGGGGTGAAATACATGTTACAAAAGGATTACATACAATACTATTGGTATGGTTAGCCTAGGAAAGAACCATAGATCATGTGATTGGGTAGGCGGATACTTGGGACCATTAATCCTCGTATAAGGACCGAGGGGCATGAGTGATAGATCTATTTGGGTGTAGCGAGCCCACACCCATGAGGCCAGGGTGGCCCATAGTGGTGACTATGTCTTCCAGCCGGAAGTCCGGTACAACTTTGCTAGGTTTGATTCTTCCTACACCGTCTCACATATCAGTGGCCTTGCAAACCATTGGTGATCTTTTCCTTGCTTGCTTTTATACCGGGACATACATACATACACTGTTTACAAAGGTTTATACATACTTATACAAGCACATGAACTCGCTTAACTTTTGTTGATTTTTCAAATTACATGTATTTCAGGGAACTAAGTGGATCTGGCAGTTGTATGTGCATGTTGTCAAGCTGTGCCATGAATAAAAGATGTCATTCAAGGTCGTTAGAGTTTAGAAGATGCATCCTATTCCTGGACGGGATGTCACACCCCGATTTCCACGTGTCACCGGTGGGCCCGGTGGGGGAGTATCGTGACGTCATGGTTGGCAACGTAATAGTCAAACAACACAATATAATAATGCACAGCGGAAGCAAATTTAAAATAAGATACAACCGAATTTATTTATTGTAAACAAAGTCACAAATTATCCGGTGTTTATCCACAGTAGGATCGAATAAAAAAACATTGTTTATGGTTCAACAGACTTCGGCATCTTAAGTTTGCGAGACTTCTAATGATGCTTAGGAGAATCCCAGCCTATTTCGCCTAGTACCTGCATTTAATCTTTTTGGGAAAATACGTCAGTTTACACTGGTAAATACATTCAACTGACTCATTTTATAAATGATTGAAAATTGGTTTGGATGCACATGGCATAAACATTTTTATTAACTTGGGAGAATTATTTAATATTATAATCTTGTGAACGATTTACATGTTACTTATGCGTTCAGTAGCCCGGAACGTATTCCGGGTTAAAGATCAATAGACACACCACTTTAAGTGAGTTATACACGGGAGTACGCCTACACCCCGTGCTCAGGTCGTGGCTATCTCGTAAGATAATGCCGAGGATATCCGGGACATGGTCATTAACCCCCCAAAGGCTGTAAAGTAAACACATCTGTTTAAAACGAGCCGATCAAATTATTCAATTAACCACTAAGCGTGGAAGATTTGATGCTCGATCAAGCGGTACGCTATGTACCGTAACCCAAGCCCGTATAGGGAAAATAAGTTAAAAGTATTTACCTTGATGCAAAGTATAGTCACAATAATCAAATAGCAGGTAGCTTTTACTGTTTCTCCTAATCTGGAACGAAGGTTAAATATAACCTATTAGAATCCTAGCGGGTCTTTAATTATGCTTAAGCTTAGACCGGCTAGTTTCAAAGATACGGTTCATACGCACGATTAAGCGAAGACCGGATAGAATGTGATTCAGACCCGACAAGTCTATAGACTTGTTTAATATGGGTTTATTAGTCACACTCTGGATTTTGAGATAAAACCGATAAGGTTTGACCCGTTTCGGCTAATTTATGTAAACTTGTTACATAAACCGAGCCGAACGCGTAGTATGCGGAACGGGTATCCGTAAGAGCCATATACAGGTTTCCTAAGTTAATATGCTTCAATTATGTTGTAACATCAGTAGGATGTCTTTCGTTATGCCCCGAACTAATTTAAACACAAACTATGCCCCGTAGGGGTAGTTTGGTCATTTTAAAGTTTGTAAAAGCGTTTATATGTTCAACTGAGTTACAGGTCTGATGTAAACAGCAAACATACTCATTTTGATGGGTTATAACAGTAGGCTAAGGCATATATGTGAAATTTATCATATTTAACCAAACTATGCCCCGTAGGGGTATTTTGGTAATTTCACATAAACCGAAGAGCTCAAAAACGAAATATGAGTTTATCAACCTTTGCTTACTGTTAAATTATCATAATTTGCCTCATATATCAGTAGATATCGACCCGGGTATGTCCAATGTGATTCTAAGACATACTATGCGCCAAAAATGCTAATTATGGCGATTAAAGGCCATTTCCGGGTTCTATACCTAAATCTGATATTTTTATTTTTCCAGAAGGCTTAATATAATTTATTTATCATAATTAATCAGTAGCAAAAGGTTTGGAATCGTTTAGATGTGTAAAACTCATTTTATGGCCCGTAAGGGCAAAACCGACAATTACCGGATTAAGCCTACGACTACTAGTTATGCTCGACCTAAAATTAATTAAAAATATTTAAAAATCCCAAAATAATATATAACATCAGTGGGTAAAAGATTTGATATCAAAAAGTATGTTTAACTAGGCTTTATGCTAATTACGCCATGTTGTTAACATAAAGCCTTAATTTTTTAGCGACAATGAGCATAACTCTTAATCTACAAGTCAAACTGATGTCAAACTTTGCAAACAAGTCTTTATATCAGTAACTAAGGTTTCTACACTTTTACATTTTCATAAATCATGATTTAAGGTAATAAGGGCATAACGGTCCACGTATGAGCATTTAACGGAAACTTGCATAATAATTGGATAACTAGTGAACCAAGGTGTATGATCACAGAGGGTTGTTCTAAAATGTATCCTAATCCAATTTAAGCTCTGAGGCACTTCTAAATTATGCCCAAACGGGTCAGAACTGAAAGTCAACCGAAAAGTCAAACTATGTGACTTTCGGTTCCGAACCGGGTCTAAACAGGAAATAGTCGGGTTGAACATGTTGGGACATGTTCTTATACTTATTTCTAAGTTATAACAATGTTCAAACAGGTTACAAATGTTCTAGATAGCTAATTATGCATAAATGACATTTTAAGCAATATGTTGACTTTTTAAGTAAATGTTTGACCCGACATTTGACCTGCTTAGGATGGTGATCAGGGGAAACCCTTTTGGGGTTTTATTTCCCACATAATTACCATTCTAAAACTACTTTTAATTCGAGATAAGACTGAGTCATTAGTGACTAATCTCGAAGTCAAACCGTAATTACGACGGTTTGACTTTTAGCTAATTAACTAAGCTAAACACAACCAAATAAGAACTAGCAGACTTACAATAGTCCAATGCACGACTTATGATCAGAAGGGAGAGTTCCTATGCTCCAGGATGCTCCAAAGATCAAATGCAAGTGTGAAGAATGATGGTTGCACAATGTGGCCTTATATAGCACTTGGATTCACCACAACTAAGTGACAACTAACTCTAGGACCAACCACAACCATTGAACACTTGTCCTAGTGCTCTAGGATAGTTTAGGGGTCGTTTATAACTGATAAAAACCGGTACAATCGGTCATAATCGCGCAAAACAGGTTGCAGCCCGTTTTCTGATGCTGGGCATCAGCTAGCGCACCGTTACGCTACATATGTAGCGGTGCGCTAGCCCGCAATATGTGGCCAGTTGACTTAACGTGGTAGCGCACCGTTACGCTACACTTGTAGCGGTGCGCTACCTCTTCCCAGAGGCTGATTCCTTGTTGTTTGTTGGTGTTTCGAACATGTAATCCACTTGCACGATTTTTAGCCATTCTTTTACATGGAGGGGCCTCTAATAAGTGTCTACTCCTGTACATTACCCCACCATGAACCTTTGTTGCAATAGAATGAACTTACAAGTCCCGAAAACAACGGTTTATCATTCTTTTTCTTCTTGGGATCAAATCATGCTTTCCAAGATTCATTATTGTAGACAAAATTCTGTATTGAGGGTATAAAAGATGTGTATAACATTTAATCGGGTCTTGGGATTTATAAATAAGGTTGTTCAGAGGTAACAGTTTAACATGACGTCACTTTAAATCCTGCCGAATCATCTTTATTAAATCCGGGTTTACAACGCGTTTTGTCTGACATGACACGTGTCGTTTTATTATTGAACCCGAAATTTTCGAGGTGTTACATCCTCACCCCCTTAAATAAATCTCGAGCCGAGATTTACTGAAACAAGTAAGGGTACTTTTCTTTCATCGTGGATTCAACCTCCCACGTGAAATCGGGACCTCTACGAGCATCCCATTTGACCTTTACAAAAGGTATATGCTTTCTCCGAAGCTTTCTTACCTGTCGATCTTCAATCGACACAGGTTTTTCCACGAATTTCAAGCTCTCATCAATATGCACATCTGTATGCGGCATGACATGTGATTCGTCAGCGGAACATTTCTTTAGATTGCAGATGTGGAACACATTGTGAATTCCACTGAGCTTTTCTGGTAAGTTCAACTTATAGGCAACTGACCCGACACGTTCGATAACCTCGAAAGGTCCTATGTATCTCGGGCTTAGTTTGCCTTTCTTTCCAAACCGCATCACTCCTTTCCAGGGTGACACTTTAAGTAGGACTTTTTCACCCACTTCGAAGTGAAAATCCTTACGACTTGGATCCGCGTAACTCTTCTGCCTATCCCGGGCAGCTTGGAGATTTTTACGAATCTGGACAATCTTGTCCGTCGTTTCGAATACGATCTCTGGTCCTGATAACTGGACTTCTCCAACTTCCGCCCAACAAACTGGCGATCTACACTTTCTACCGTATAATGCTTCGAAAGGCGCAGCCTTTATGCTGGTATGGTAGCTATTGTTGTAGGAGAATTCGATCAATGGTAGGTTCTTATCCCAGCTACCTTCCAATTCGATCGCACATGCACGTAGCATGTCTTCTAACGTTTGAATTGTACGCTCACTCTGACCGTCAGTCTGAGGATGGTAAGCCGTACTGAAGTTCAAACGTGTGCCCAAAGATTGTTGGAAACTCTTCCAAAAGTGTGACGTGTACCTAGTATCCCGGTCAGAGATAATAGCTACAGGTATGCCATGTAAGGCTACAATCTTATCAACATATAACTGGGCTAACATATCGGAGCTATAAGTCTCCTTGATGGGTAAGAAATGAGCTGACTTAGTCAGTCGGTCAACTATAACCCATATCGTATCATTTCCTTTCCTCGTCTTGGGTAACTTGGTAATAAAATCCATAGTTACCATCTCCCACTTCCACGTAGGAAGTTCAGGCTGTTGTAGCAAACCCGACGGTTTTTGGTGCTCGGCTTTGACTTGCGCACATGTCAAGCATTTTGCTACATGGGCGGCTACAGACTTTTTCAAGCCTATCCACCAATAATTTGCCTTTAAATCCTGGTACATCTTGTCAGCTCCAGGATGAACGGAGTATTTGGAACTATGGGCTTCTTGGAGGATGACATCACGAAGTCCTCCAAAAATTGGAACCCATATTCGTCCGTTTAACCGTAAGATTCCGTCCTTGCTAAGAGTCAACTGCTCCTCAGTTACTCCTAACTTTTCATTAGGATAGTTAGCTTCCAACACAGCTTCCTTCTGTGCAGCTAACACCCTTTCTATCAAACTGTTCTTTATCTCCATACGCCTGGCGTTAATTCGAATGGGTTTAACCCTTTCCTTTCTGCTCAAGGCGTCAGCGACTACATTCGCTTTGCCGGGATGGTATTTGATTTCACAATCATAATCATTTAAAGTTTCCATCCAACGGCGTTGCCTCATGTTTAATTCTTTCTGGTTAAACAGATGCTGGAGGCTCTTGTGATCAGAAAAGATCACAAACTTGATTCCATAAAGATAATGCCTCCACAGTTTTAGTGCGAACACAACGGCACCCAATTCCAAGTCATGGGTGGTGTAATTCTTTTCGTGCACCTTTAACTGTCGTGATGCATAGGCAATAACCTTGCCTTTCTGCATAAGCACACACCCCATGCCAGTATGCGAAGCATCGCAATAAACCACAAATTCTTCAATTCCTTCTGGCAATGTCAGTACTGGGGCGTTGCTCAGCTTTTGCTTCAGAATATCAAAGGATTCTTGCTGCTTAGGGCCCCAAACAAACTTAACTTTCTTCTTAGTTAAGGAGGTTAGGGGTGCAGCAATCCTTGAAAAATTTTCAATGAAACGCCGGTAATATCCTGCTAATCCCAGGAAGCTACGAATTTCTGTTGGCGTCTTTGGCTCTTGCCAGTTCATTACTGCTTCAACCTTAGCGGGATCCACCTGGATACCACGCTCACTGACCACATATCCCAGAAATTGGACTTCCCTAAGCCAAAATTCACACTTGGAGAATTTGGCATAGAGCTTCTCCTTATGCAGAAGTTTGAGAATACATCGAAGATGTTTCTCGTGGTCAGCTTTGTTCTTAGAATAAATGAGAATGTCGTCGATGAAAACGATGACGAATTTATCTAAGTGCGGCTTGCAAACGCGATTCATGAGATCCATGAACGCAGCCGGTGCATTGGTGAGCCCAAAAGGCATCACTAGGAACTCGTAGTGACCGTAACGAGTCCTAAATGCAGTCTTGTCTACGTCTTCATCTTTGACCTTCAGCTGATGGTAGCCAGACCTCAAATCTATCTTTGAGAAGTAACTCGCCCCTTGCAATTGATCGAACAGATCGTCGATTCTGGGCAGAGGATACCTATTCTTGATCGTGACTTTATTAAGCTCACGATAGTCGATGCACAGGCGCATCGACCCATCCTTCTTCTTGACAAACAGGATTGGCGCTCCCCAAGGAGATGAACTAGGTCTAATGAAACCCTTAGCCAGCAATTCATCTAGCTGCGTCCGCAACTCCTTCATTTCCGTGGGTGCCAATCGGTATGGAGCTCTAGCAATTGGTGCCGCTCCGGGGATGATATCGATCCTGAACTCGACTTGTCTATCTGGTGGTAGGCCAGGTAGATCTTCAGGAAACACTTCTGGGTATTCTGAGATGACAGGGATGTCTTCTAACTTTGGTTTGGGCTCATCAATAATCACCTGTGCCATGTAGATGACACACCCCTTCTTCAAACATTTTGAAGCCTTGAGCATAGTCACGTGCTCAGGCAGTCCGTACTGGGTATCTCCCCGAATGGTAAGTGATTCACCAGACGGAGTCTTTATTACCACCTGTTTCTGGTTACAGACGATTTGGGCCTGGTTATGAGATAACCAGTCCATACCCAGAACTATGTCAAAACCAGCTAATTTAAACGGAAGTAGGGACAGAGGAAAAGAATGGTTCTTAATGGATATAACACATCCATCTAACACATTAGAGACGGTTTCTATGGTACCATCTGCTAACTCTACCTCATAGTTCACTTTTAGGGTTTTGACAGGTAAATTTAACAATTTACAAAATTTATGATCTACGAAGGACTTATCTGCGCCTGAATCAAAAAGTACTCTTGCAAAAACATCATTGACAAGGAAAGTACCTGTTATGACGTTATCATCCTGCACAGCCTCCTTCGCATCCATCCTGAAGACTCTGGCATTAGTCTTCTTAGCCTCCTCAGGCTTCTTGTTGTTCTTGGGGCAGTTAGTCTTTATGTGGCCCTTCTCATTGCAACGGTAGCACGTCGCATCTTTCATTTTCTTGCAATCCAAGGTTTTATGGTCCGTGGACTTGCAAATCCCACATGCAAAGGATTTCGACTGAGTCCGGGAGCTCGACTCCAGTCTGCACTTTCCATAGTGCTGTTTCTTGCAAGTTTTACACCTAGGCTTCTCATCAGACTTATGCCCATCCTTCCTCGACTCGGATCCCTTCTTGTTATCACCGTTCCCACGGTGTTTCTTGTTCGACCTACGCGAACCATCATCTTCTCGTTTCCTCTTCTCAGCATCTTTATTCCTCAGCGATCTCTGTCGGACCGCATCCAGTGTGAGGGATGAAGAAAGGTCAGTTACAGACCTGAAGGTAACTGGCCGAGAAGCCTTTACACTGGCCTTGATCTCGGGTTCTAACCCACCAATAAAACGGGCGATCCTCTTTGGCTCAGGGGTTACCAGGTAGGGAACCAACCTGGACAGTGTATTGAAGCTTGTCAGGTAAGCTTGGCAGTCGAGGTTCTTCATCACCAATGACAGAAAGTCATATTCTATCTTTTCCACCTCATGTTGAGGGCAGTAATTATCTTTGATCAGGGCAATGAATTGATCCCACGTCATGCTATACAACGGGATCTTTCCGGAGGCCTCCATCAGAGATCTCCACCATGCCAATGCTTCACCTTTGAAGGACTGTGACACAAACTTTACTATATCCCGTTCCGCGCACCCGCTGATGTCCACCACTGTGTCCATTTCATCCAGCCAAGTCATGCAATCAACGGCCCCCTTTTCCCCTGTAAAATCCCGGGGCTTGCAAGACACGAAGTATTTGTAAGTGCAACCCTTGTTACGGGGTCCTTGATGCAGTACCATATGCTGGGATTGGTCACTTTGATTGTTGGTGGACTGACGGTCATCACCGTCTTTCTTAGGTCCGTTCTTCTTGGGAGGAGGCTTGTTATGAGCCTCAGAATGTGTCCTTGGCTTTGAATGTGATACAGAGTGGGTCCTACTCCGGGTACCACTGTATTCTTCATATTGCCTATCCAAGGCTTGAGTGACAGCGCCATCAATGATCGCTTTTAGTTCGGCGCCCGTCAATGTAATCTGGGCGTTCTCATTTGGCGCCACAGGATGGCTATTGACTTCATTAGAGTTAGCCATTTGTATTGAACTGCTACAGAAAACAAGAACAATATTTTATTTGAAAGTTTATTATGGAATTACCCCTTAGGGTAACTCGTTAACCATGGTAACAGAGACCCTATTTGGTTAACTTATTAATCGTATTAATTTAGGATTTCAATTAAATTTATCCTAAACATAAAACCATAACAATATATATATATATTAGCACATAAGGCTTGGTCACATGGACAATTTAATAAACTATGATTTCAGAGAATCAAGACTTTTAAGGTTTGAACCTAGTTCATTACCTTTATTAGACAGGGAGTCATAGCTACCACTGTCTTTTGGCTTATATAGAAATGAGCATGGCCCGTAGGCGCTATATTGCCACGTATGGTTGAATATGATCACCTTAATTGATGATGTAAATCCAGGATTCAGAGATCATTATACTGGATTAGGAATCTTCTAAAGAATCCTTATTCATTTAAAAATGACATGTGATTTTTAACGAATCACTTCTGCCAGGAGTGTTAACATGTTTCAAGATGTTAACAGGGATTTGAATCTTTTAAACCGGTCTTACCATTTTGGCCCGGTCTTATATTTGACACGAGGCTAGGTTTCACACTTAAAGATTCTTAATTAAATAATCACTTAGGCAGATTAAAAGGAATGATTTTAATTAATTTATTTCATTTATAATTTATTTATGCACAAATGGCACGCATGAAATTTATAAAAACAACACTCCATTAAATTATACAATATTACATATTGCCCTAAATGGGTCTTTCACACATGAAATTTGCCCACGTAGGAGCTACAACATACTAACATGCCCACGCAGGGGTCTTACAGAAGACATGCCCACGTAGGGGTCTTATAGAAAGACATAAGTCCACGTAGGGACTAACACACCAACAATTGTCCACGTAGGGACTTAAACAAACATAAGTCCACGCAGGGACTAAACATACAACTTACCCTCGTAGGGGTTTATGGAAAAATAGACCCGCGTAGGGGTCAATACACACAACAACAATCACACCCACGTAGGGGCTTAACAACCAAATACAAGAGAAGATAACTGTGGAAGAATTCAACGACTCTTCTTATTCTTTCCCTTGATCAAACCAACCAATCCTTGTAAGAAACTCTCCGTCTTCTGGCGGTCGCGGCGAGACTCCTGCTCAACCTGATTCAATCTATGTAGAATTTCCTCCCGTTCTGGGGGAGAAAATCGTGGCGGCTGAGACTGCGCTCGAGTGATAGGCCTGGGAGGTATTGGGTATCCCTGATTCGGGTAGCTTACCCCCCATGGATCTCCGTAGGGTCCTTGGGCATTGAAGGAGTTATAATTTGCTGCTTCCATATAAGGATCTGCCTCAGCGTATCCGTAGTTGTTGTAAGTTGGTTGCTCAAACGGGTTGTAATTAGTTGGACCCGTGTACGCTGGTATTGGGTTTTCAAAACCCATGGGCGGTGGCTGTTGATAAGCTGGCTGAGAAGGCCCACCCATTTGTGGGTCCTCCCAATGAGGCGGGTAGTGACTTGCACTTGACTGCCTTGGGGAGCTAATATGAAAGTCCCCTGGTCGCACCGACATACGTGCACCGGTTCTTCTACGCCTTGGCGGTTGAGGAGGTGGCGGTTGAACTGGTGGCGGTGGAGGTGGTGGCGTAACTGCCACAAACCTATGATCCTCTGATGAATCTTGATGATGCGGCTGTGGCTGTGGATCCTGTTGCTGCTGAGACTGCTGCTGATGCTGCCCATGTGATGACGAGTGGTGTGATGGTGTATAATACCATGGGTGTTGATTAAAGAAAGCTTGGAAACTGTCGGGACCACCATAGGGTGATCCGTGAAACGAAGATCCGTCCGAGATTTCTATTGGGTGGTTCGGAGTGCCACTCGCAGGCATGACGGGGTCCGTGTCCTCGTCCATGTCGTCAGCATGATCACCAGAGAAGTGGTCGTCTGGACCCAGTGGGTTGAAACCCAAGGGTTCTTGTAAGTAATCGGCCGGATTAAACTGGCCTCTAAAGATCGGTGTGGGGTCCCCGTAAGAATGATGGGACAAAGACCTCTGAAGTGGTATGTATGAGGGCAGAGGGTTATTAGGCTCGTCTTCCGATTGAGGTCCATATGAATTGCGGACCGGAGGGGTAGAACTATGCGAAACAGATCGTCTCGCTGGTTCGAACAGGTCTCTCCTGTTCCGTCTTGGATTCTCGCTTTCTGCCGCAGTTGGAGCCCGTGTATTTGACGGCCCTGCTTCATGGTTGTTGGGGGCGGCTACCGGCCCCTTTCCGCGTCCTCTCGTGCGAAAGAATCTCGGAGGCATCTTGTTATTCCTGTCAATAAAGCAAGAGATAACAATAACAAAAATAGAAAATTTTAAAGGACAAAACAAAAACCCGAAGAAGGTAGAATTTGTCCTATGTTATAAGTCTAGACTCAAAAGTTTAGATATGTGCAATTGTGTAACTGAGATTAAACACAAAAGGCTAGTGTTTAATTCACTCAGTGTTGGCTCTGATACCAACCTGTCACACCCCGATTTCCACGTGTCACCGGTGGGCCCGGTGGGGGAGTATCGTGACGTCATGGTTGGCAACGTAATAGTCAAACAACACAATATAATAATGCACAGCGGAAGCAAATTTAAAATAAGATACAACCGAATTTATTTATTGTAAACAAAGTCACAAATTATCCGGTGTTTATCCACAGTAGGATCGAATAAAAAAACATTGTTTATGGTTCAACAGACTTCGGCATCTTAAGTTTGCGAGACTTCTAATGATGCTTAGGAGAATCCCAGCCTATTTCGCCTAGTACCTGCATTTAATCTTTTTGGGAAAATACGTCAGTTTACACTGGTAAATACATTCAACTGACTCATTTTATAAATGATTGAAAATTGGTTTGGATGCACATGGCATAAACATTTTTATTAACTTGGGAGAATTATTTAATATTATAATCTTGTGAACGATTTACATGTTACTTATGCGTTCAGTAGCCCGGAACGTATTCCGGGTTAAAGATCAATAGACACACCACTTTAAGTGAGTTATACACGGGAGTACGCCTACACCCCGTGCTCAGGTCGTGGCTATCTCGTAAGATAATGCCGAGGATATCCGGGACATGGTCATTAACCCCCCAAAGGCTGTAAAGTAAACACATCTGTTTAAAACGAGCCGATCAAATTATTCAATTAACCACTAAGCGTGGAAGATTTGATGCTCGATCAAGCGGTACGCTATGTACCGTAACCCAAGCCCGTATAGGGAAAATAAGTTAAAAGTATTTACCTTGATGCAAAGTATAGTCACAATAATCAAATAGCAGGTAGCTTTTACTGTTTCTCCTAATCTGGAACGAAGGTTAAATATAACCTATTAGAATCCTAGCGGGTCTTTAATTATGCTTAAGCTTAGACCGGCTAGTTTCAAAGATACGGTTCATACGCACGATTAAGCGAAGACCGGATAGAATGTGATTCAGACCCGACAAGTCTGTAGACTTGTTTAATATGGGTTTATTAGTCACACTCTGGATTTTGAGATAAAACCGATAAGGTTTGACCCGTTTCGGCTAATTTATGTAAACTTGTTACATAAACCGAGCCGAACGCGTAGTATGCGGAACGGGTATCCGTAAGAGCCATATACAGGTTTCCTAAGTTAATATGCTTCAATTATGTTGTAACATCAGTAGGATGTCTTTCGTTATGCCCCGAACTAATTTAAACACAAACTATGCCCCGTAGGGGTAGTTTGGTCATTTTAAAGTTTGTAAAAGCGTTTATATGTTCAACTGAGTTACAGGTCTGATGTAAACAGCAAACATACTCATTTTGATGGGTTATAACAGTAGGCTAAGGCATATATGTGAAATTTATCATATTTAACCAAACTATGCCCCGTAGGGGTATTTTGGTAATTTCACATAAACCGAAGAGCTCAAAAACGAAATATGAGTTTATCAACCTTTGCTTACTGTTAAATTATCATAATTTGCCTCATATATCAGTAGATATCGACCCGGGTATGTCCAATGTGATTCTAAGACATACTATGCGCCAAAAATGCTAATTATGGCGATTAAAGGCCATTTCCGGGTTCTATACCTAAATCTGATATTTTTATATTTCCAGAAGGCTTAATATAATTTATTTATCATAATTAATCAGTAGCAAAAGGTTTGGAATCGTTTAGATGTGTAAAACTCATTTTATGGCCCGTAAGGGCAAAACCGACAATTACCGGATTAAGCCTACGACTACAAGTTATGCTCGACCTAAAATTAATTAAAAATATTTAAAAATCCCAAAATAATATATAACATCAGTGGGTAAAAGATTTGATATCAAAAAGTATGTTTAACTAGGCTTTATGCTAATTACGCCATGTTGTTAACATAAAGCCTTAATTTTTTAGCGACAATGAGCATAACTCTTAATCTACAAGTCAAACTGATGTCAAACTTTGCAAACAAGTCTTTATATCAGTAACTAAGGTTTCTACACTTTTACATTTTCATAAATCATGATTTAAGGTAATAAGGGCATAACGGTCCACGTATGAGCATTTAACGGAAACTTGCATAATAATTGGATAACTAGTGAACCAAGGTGTATGATCACAGAGGGTTGTTCTAAAATGTATCCTAATCCAATTTAAGCTCTGAGGCACTTCTAAATTATGCCCAAACGGGTCAGAACTGAAAGTCAACCGAAAAGTCAAACTATGTGACTTTCGGTTCCGAACCGGGTCTAAACAGGAAATAGTCGGGTTGAACATGTTGGGACATGTTCTTATACTTATTTCTAAGTTATAACAATGTTCAAACAGGTTACAAATGTTCTAGATAGCTAATTATGCATAAATGACATTTTAAGCAATATGTTGACTTTTTAAGTAAATGTTTGACCCGACATTTGACCTGCTTAGGATGGTGATCAGGGGAAACCCTTTTGGGGTTTTATTTCCCACATAATTACCATTCTAAAACTACTTTTAATTCGAGATAAGACTGAGTCATTAGTGACTAATCTCGAAGTCAAACCGTAATTACGACGGTTTGACTTTTAGCTAATTAACTAAGCTAAACACAACCAAATAAGAACTAGCAGACTTACAATAGTCCAATGCACGACTTATGATCAGAAGGGAGAGTTCCTATGCTCCAGGATGCTCCAAAGATCAAATGCAAGTGTGAAGAATGATGGTTGCACAATGTGGCCTTATATAGCACTTGGATTCACCACAACTAAGTGACAACTAACTCTAGGACCAACCACAACCATTGAACACTTGTCCTAGTGCTCTAGGATAGTTTAGGGGTCGTTTATAACTGATAAAAACCGGTACAATCGGTCATAATCGCGCAAAACAGGTTGCAGCCCGTTTTCTGATGCTGGGCATCAGCTAGCGCACCGTTACGCTACATATGTAGCGGTGCGCTAGCCCGCAATATGTGGCCAGTTGACTTAACGTGGTAGCGCACCGTTACGCTACACTTGTAGCGGTGCGCTACCTCTTCCCAGAGGCTGATTCCTTGTTGTTTGTTGGTGTTTCGAACATGTAATCCACTTGCACGATTTTTAGCCATTCTTTTACATGGAGGGGCCTCTAATAAGTGTCTACTCCTGTACATTACCCCACCATGAACCTTTGTTGCAATAGAATGAACTTACAAGTCCCGAAAACAACGGTTAATCATTCTTTTTCTTCTTGGGATCAAATCATGCTTTCCAAGATTCATTATTGTAGACAAAATTCTGTATTGAGGGTATAAAAGATGTGTATAACATTTAATCGGGTCTTGGGATTTATAAATAAGGTTGTTCAGAGGTAACAGTTTAACATGACGTCACTTTAAATCCTGCCGAATCATCTTTATTAAATCCGGGTTTACAACGCGTTTTGTCTGACATGACACGTGTCGTTTTATTATTGAACCCGAAATTTTCGAGGTGTTACACGGGATACATGTTTCTAAACCCAGTTTTACTTAAAGTCTTTTATCGAATCTTCATGAACTCATTAAAACATGTTATAGTTTGCAATTTGAATTTGGTATCGATGTTTCAAACAATTATGTTATGTCATTTTCAAACTTAATTAATGAATGACATCTACGGTTTTGTCATTTAGCATTGTTATGATTGAATGCTACGGTATTAAGAAGTCACACCAATAATCACGCTTCCGCAAAAGTCAGGGTGTGACAGCTTGGTATCAGAGCTTCGATCGTACGAACTAGGGTTCTTTCTCGAGTCTAGACTACGATCATTAGGGCTCTCACGAAAATGTTTTCACAAACATGTTTTCATGGCATACACAAAATGTCCAGATCCATGAAACAAACATTTTTACAAACAACGCCACGCTACACATTTCCGACTTTATGTTTATGATTCAGTTTGAGAGACTGGGAGTTTAATCTGAGAGATTCAGTCTGAGAGACTGGGAGTTTAATCTGAGAGATTCAGTCTGAGAGACTGGGAGTTTAATCTGAGAGATTCAGTCTGAGAGACTGGGTAGTTGACCCGAGAGAATAGTTAGGACAGTTTGAGAAACTGAGAAGTTTAGTCTGAGAGACTAAGTAGTTCGTTCTGAGAGACTGGGAGGCTTAGTCTAAGAGACTAAGTAGGTAGACCGGGACTAGGATGAATACATGCTTACATTTTTACTATTTACATGCTTATTTGATGATTGTTGATAGATACGTGCATATGTTGTGATTGATTTGTTACAGACACCATGTCCTCCTCTGAGAGTGGAGTATCCGATACAGTAGACCCCATGGACATCGTTTCGGATGATGAGATCATCCCAGAGGATGAGGTTTTTACATCTGACACTACGAGTGACGACGATGATGATTTCTAGCCATTTGCTTTACCAGATTTTGGAAATGATGTACCGCTAGCTGATGGTCTTCCTGGCGAGGATCTACTTTGTGACACCCCAGGAAAACCAGGAAAACCACGCAACCTAACTAGCTTCCTCAGTGACTACGTACTAAATTTCGGGACGAAATTTCTTTCAACTTGGGGATGATGTGACAACTCGAAATGTAGAACCTGTCTTTGCACTTGAGGTAACATGTGTAAACATTGTGCGACTGTTTGATATGTTGATTTTATGGAATGTTATGAGTTTGTTGTGTATACGTGTTACATATTAGTTGTTATCTTATTACATGATCAAAATCACACAACACCCTTTGGGCCGTACCTCTACTCGCACTACTCCTCTAGGCCCAACCCCACTTTGTTTGACCCATGACTAAGAACAACCCAATAATTGGGTTCGGCCCACTCCCCTTTTATATGCTTACACATAACCTTATGGGGTTTTGGTTTCCTCATAATTTGCAACCAAGAAAGCATACATCAAACCCTAGCTCTCCTCTTCTCTTCCTCTCCCACTCGTCGGCAGCCTAATCACCATCGAAGACACATGGAACGCGGCACTCTCCTTCCCTCTCGACCGCACACTTGTCGGCATACGAGTTACCGGTTAGTCCCTAGTTTAGTTTCGGCTAATATTCTGTGATTGTTCAGGAATGTGATAATGAGACGCTCAGTATGATTTTATGCATGAACTTGAAATTGATGATTCCATGATTTAATGTTGATGTGCTTTGATATGCTTTGTATGCTATAGATGTGATCAAGGTCCGAATGTATGTTAATGGAGTGATAATTCTTGAATATGAGATGTGATGTATTGTTGGTTTGATGCACATGGGATTTAGGGATTTCAGGTTGTAATCGATATTACTATTGTGTATGGTCCAATTCTATGTTTCGGAGTGTTGATTTGTTATCGTTCCTGATTAGTTAATCATTAGGGTTGTACGAACATGCATAACTTATGAATCGATTGTTGTTAAAAATTATTATTTTGATTCGATTGAAACTGCCAACACTTGTTAACTATCATTACGGAAATAATGGGCAGCAATCAAGGAAATCATGTTTTGATCGATAATGCAATATTTGGAAACTGATAGAATTTAAGTAGTAAAATAAATTTGACAACCGAATTGCTACAATTACGGGATTTCTCAACGGACCGCACAAGCTTGTGGGATCGCACAAGATCCACCCTTGATCGCACAAGGGATGGATCGCACAATACAGTCGCACAAGCTATAGTGCAGCGGATTAGAGCACAGGGTACAACTGGGATATGCATGATCGCACAAGACAGTGCCGATCGCACAAGCCTTGGGCCACACACAACCGTTTAAACCTTATTATGACTTTGGGCCTTAAAGCCCAAAGCTCAATCGCACAAGATAAATGGACCGTACAAGTTGACTTTCTGTTTGTTGTTTAGGCCGTGGGAATATTGGGTTGTTAGGTTATTGGGCCGGGTGGTTCCGGTCGCACAACCCATTGTGAGTCGCACAAGGCGGTGTTGGACGCACAACAGGTTGGGCCGATTATCTTGTGAGCTTCATCTTTTGGATCGCACAAGAGGATTGGGTTTGCACCATCATAATAGCCCAATCACTCAAAGTCGCACAAGTTTGGGTTATGTCTATGTGAATTGTATGCTACTGATATATGATCGATGTGTTTGCCATGCTCGTGATGTGTTATAACTTGTTAGCGTATGTGTAAACCTACGTGCACTACTTGAACCTAGATCTGACTTGTACGGTAACCATGTTAGGAAGTGGTTGACCACTAGCAGGTTAATTGACCTCTTTGTGTATCTGCCAAGCAAACCGAGGTGAGTTCACACTTTCTACAAGGCATGGGATTCCCAGGGGTTGGGAATGGGTTAGGAATTGGGATTCCTCGTCCTTCTTGGGTAGGACAGAATGGGTTAAGGAATATGAATTCCTCGTCCTCATTGGACAGATTAAAGTTGACTAGACCAAAACTCTATCAACGAAGTCCCTCCTTTTATATCGACTTAATCGCCGAGGCCAATGGCGAACGGGTCATTAGTTAAATAGCGTTATTAGGTTTGAAAAACCTCAAACCGTGCAGCAGAGTACGGGCGTGGACTAATGGACTAGGCACGTCAATGATGATAGACATTGATGCAGGGGCACATAAACATGAATAGCGTCAGTAGTCGATATGGTAACGAGTCTAGTAGTGTAAACATGGGGTAGCCCCCACGGCTATATGGCCAGAGTAAATGGGATTAAACAATTCACGATTTTAAACTATGGGGTAACCCCCACGGCAAGGATGCTAGCTAAAGGAAACTATGTTTTTGGAATAACTTAAACAAACACCCAACTGTGAACTCGCTCAACTTTGTTGTTGATTCGTTGTTACATGCCTAGCAGGCCTTTAGGTGCATATCATTGGAACTTGCTGTTTGGGAGGCTGGAGTGGTCATGGGTCAAGATACATGGAAACGTAACACAAGACTAATGGCTTTTACATGTGGTTTATAAACTCTTAACGAATGAATTTTGCTTCCGCTGTATACTGTTAATGATTTGTAACGTGTAACACTTAATGTTAATAAATGAATGCTTCATTTAAATATACCTATGAGTTCAAGGTGATTGGTGGCTAGATCCTGGTGTGTCACACGCCTCGCGAGGGTTTCCGCTTGTGGTATTTTGGGGGTGTAACAGATTGGTATCAGAGCCATTGGTTATAGTGAACTTTGTTTTAAAAGGGGGAAAAACGTTTTTGTAAAACCAGACTATAACCGAATAGTTCTGAAAACGTGAATACGACCATGACTCTCAGCTCCAAATTGCAAGGTTCGTCTCTCGTATACTCATTATACTGCGTAACTAGTGAACACTTACATATGATATTGCATGTGATTGCACGTCTAGCATAACAATATGGGTTCATGTATTATTTGCACGTGTTATGTGACTGATAGGGTGGAATTTCCCTAAACCTTCGTGACTTACGCTTCGTGATGCTCTTTGTTTGCTAATCGAGTTTGAGGAATCGTTTGACATGAGTTAGGAGGAGCTGAAATGAGCATGCAAATCGCAATATTATTGTGGGTGCACACATAATAATAATGTGGGGTGCATGCGAGTCCCAGTGAGCCTTAACAAGTGGAAAATGGGTTCCATTCCGTTATTTGATCGATGTGAAACATAACAAACCTATAGGGGTCATAGTAGTGATTGTCCCCCGCTCGAACGTGAACTTTTCATTCATCTCTAGAAACACGATACTATTGAGTATTACCTGAACACCCATCTGAGCACTTAGCGAACCGTGTAGAATGTTAGGTGCTTATACGAACGTCCATGTGTGGGATGTCACAGTGTCGAATGATTGATCGATACCCTTCTTACCCCTCTTTGTTTGCTGGAACTCATGTATTGACGTCTTAGATCCCGAAGTGTGATAACTTCTGCGATACCCTCGTAACAGACCGAGTATTACTCAAGCAACTTGCAACATCGGTGGACAGGAAGATGAGCGTAGTACCTTACCGACCTCAGTACTTGACGACCCTGATTTCCGGCAACGAGTACCAGCGAATTGGTGTCAAGCGACCCTTGTCAGCGACTCATGGGAGTCAACTCTTACGAATCAATCAGGACATAAGCAATGACAATCGACTATAACGCGAAACGTGTAATCGCCAGCACAGTGTGTAGTACTTTAGGACGTGGCTCAGAATGGGGAAAGATGGACCTCGATGGCGAAGAATCGTAGGGCTTCGTTTCAAGCAACGACGTTGAGAGCAGCCGTCACAGCAACAACAGGGTATTCGTAACCCTAGCCTACAGTAAGGAAATAAAAGTGACTACAACATGGATTGGCCGTGGTTAAGTCAAGGAGACAACGACCAAAGGAACAACGACAGTGCTTGAAATACTTGTAATGAAAACAGCACCACTAGGAATGATGCTCATGGAAGGATATTTAGAATTGGCATGGGCGACGCCAGGACTTTAGCAACATGATAGCTAGTGTGAGTAGCTAATCGCTTCGTCTTTGCTCCGTTTGACCCTGATGCACCTAGAATTTGAACCTGTTGTGGAATCGGCTGACGACAAGACAATCGACATTTCATATGATAGTTGGGATGCAAATTCGACCCTGTGGGACAAGTGATCGACATCGATCTTCCTTCTGCTATCCTTGATGGTTTGAAGCAGTAGTTAGAATGGATTGGTAATCCATATATCGCGCAGATATACCTTGTGAGGAGAAAACTTTGCGTATCCCCCTCCCTAGTGGAGAATCACCACCTGTTTCAAAGTATCAGAATTGTGTAAAGGTTAGCGTCAATTCTGCAATGAAAGCTTGGAAGTGTTCACGGAAGGATTATCCCACTATGTTAGCACTTATTATTGATGTTTAGGTTGAGGAAAAGAGGATCGAGGATCCACCCTTTGTTCATGATTTCTACCTATGTGCTACCAGAGGAACTATCAGGTGCACCCTCACATCGTCCGGAGGAGTATCAAATCAGTATCAGGTCAGAGGCAGCCCTGCTTACTCGTACTCTTACCGCCCTGCACCAGGAGGGTTGCAAGAGCTGTGTTAATCAACTACAGGGGTTATTGAACATGAGTTTTGTTGAACCTAGCTTTTCGCTTTGGGGAGCCCCAGTAGATCCATGAATTTTCGTATGTGTACTGATTATCGAGAACTTAGTAAGGTGGCAGCTAAGAACCACTTGCCTCGACCATGTATTGGTAACCTGTTGACCAGCTGCGAAGATCAAGCCCCATTCGAGGATTTACTAACGAGTGAGCTATCACCAGATGGAAGTCCAAGGAGGAGCATGTTCCTACAACAGCATGTCGAACGCGATGCAGCCATTTCAACTCTGTATACCATAATCATTGAATTGAACAACACACTAGCAGCTTCAGGGATTACATGAATCGACCGTATTTATTGACGACATTCTGAATTATGACTAGGAGAAAGGAACACCATGTGGGAGGAGAAATTACGTGCGAAGTCATGCATTTTGATCAGGTAACCAACGGAGTGGGAATACTCGTGGATCTCGCTGAGATGCATCTTGTTAGAAACTGATCGACACCAAAGATTTCCTTCGGGGATGCAGCAATTCCTTGGTTTCACTAAATGCTATCGCAGCTTACCCCCAGGATTTTCAAAGGTCACACAGCTTAAATCTCTTTAGCACAGTAGGGTACTGTGTTTATGAAAGACGAAACAGGAGAACGTCTTTTCAGCTTTCGAGTTCCAACTCTGCATTGCACCGAGCATCGTCTTTACCCGAGGGTGCGGGTGATTTAGTGGTATACCACGATGGCCGAATCAGAGTCCTGGTTACACACAGACACAACACGAGAAAGTGATGAATTACGTGATGGAGTTACAAGGGGGAAACTGCACGATACACGACTGACGGTGAAAATCGTGGCCTTGGGATTTTGGATGGAGGCATTACTTGGACGGTACCAGATGTGTTATTTAGACCGATCATAAGGGCATCCCATGTACCTTGGCTTCGACAGAACGAAATCAGTTAAGGGCATCGCTGGAGGGAACTTTTGGATGATTGCAGCTATGAAATTTGAACGTGCACGAGCCTTGCAGCTCACTATCGACTCTAACTTACTTGATTAGACTCGCTCTGTTCAAACTGGAGAACTGAAGGAAGAGGATTTTCAAGTTGAACCCATGCAGGGCATGGAGAAACAACCTTTGACAGGTCGGACGATGTTCGCTACCTCATGGAACAAATGTGGGTGTCACTATACGACTACTGTAGGGAGCTTGTGTCGAGCAAAGCACATCGGCATCGATATTCTAGTCATCTGGGTTTTGATGAGAGATACTGGGATCTATAAACCTTGTGCTGGTAATCGGGCATGAAGGCCCACCTAGCTAGGTATGGGAAGGATATTTGACTTGTGGAAAGGTCAAGGTGAAGTGTTAGCAACCAGAAACAACTATATGGAAAGTGAAAACAGACTGCCATGGATTTGGTCACTAGTCTACTTACAACTCGAAACGGAAACGATATCAACTGGATGATCGTTGATTGTCTCACGTAACCAGCACACTTTCTAGCCAGCAGGGGAAACGGATAAGTTTTCTACACTTGCAGTCATCTACCTGAAAGAAGTGGTTGCTAGGCACGGGGTGCCAGCCTCCAGTATTTCTGATCACGACCCACGATTTGCATCTGATTGTGGCGAGCGATGCACAAATCCTTTGGCTCACGTCTAGACATGAGCACAGCATATCATCCCCCAGACGGAGGAGCAGACTGAACGCACCATCCAAACTCTTGAGGACATATTTCGGGCATGTGTAATTGACTTTGACAACGATTGGGAAGGACATCTTCCCTTTAGTGGAGTTTTCGTATAACAACAGTTACCACACTAGCATCCAAGCTGCTTCGCTTGAGGCATTGTACGGACAGAAGTGCCGATCGTCCCTTTGTTGGGCGGAAGCTGGAAACAGCCGAATCGCTGGCCCAGAACTCGTCATAGACACAATAGAGAAGATTGCTCAGATATGACAACGAATGGCGGCTGCTCGTGACCGTCAGAAAAGCTACGCTGATAAGCGCAGGAAACCACCATCGAACGGTATAGTTCGTTTTGGTAAACGAGGCAAACTCAACCCGCGATATGTTGGGCCTTTCGAAATCACGGAGAGAATTGGCAAGGTGGCCTGCAGATTGAATCTACCTGAAGAACTTAGTGGAGTTCACAACGTATTCCATGTGTCGAATCTGAAGAAGTGTCTGTTAGATGAAACTCTTATAGTTCCTTTCAAGGAGCTCACCATCGAAGATCAGTTGTGATTTGTCAAAGACCAGTGGGAATCTTGGACCAGGAGGTCAAGATTCTCAAACGCACCAGGATACCTATTGTTCAAGTTCGTTGGAACTCCCGTCGTGGCCCAGAGTTCACCTGGGAACGAGAAGACCAAATGAAACGCAAATATCCCCAGTTGTTGAGTAAGATGAAACCGCTACTGAGATTGAAGCTACTGCGGAATTTCGGGATGAAATTCCAAACCAACGGGGGAAGGATGTGACACCCCAGGAAAACCACGCAACCTAACTAGCTTCCTCAGTGACTACGTACTAAATTTTGGGACGAAATTTCTTTCAACTTGGGGATGATGTGACAACTCGAAATGTAGAACCTGTCTTTGCACTTGAGGTAACATGTGTAAACATTATGCGACTGTTTGATATGTTGATTTTATGGAATGTTATGAGTTTGTTGTGTATACGTGTTACATATTAGTTGTTATCTTATTGCATGATCAAAATCACACAACACCCTTTGGGCCGTACCTCTACTCGCACTACTCCTCTCGGCCCAACCCCACTTTGTTTGACTCGTGACTAAGGACAGCCCAATAATTGGGTTCAGCCCACTCCCCTTTTATATGCTTACACATAACCTTATGGGGTTTTGGTTTCCTCATAATTTGCAACCAAGAAAGCATACATCAAACCCTAGCTCTCCTCTTCTCTTCCACTCCCACTCGTCGGCAGCCTAATCACCATCGAAGACACATGGAACGCGGCACTCTCCTTCCCTCTCGACCACACACTTGTCGGCATACGAGTTACCGGTTAGTCCCTAGTTTAGTTTCGGCTAATATTCTGTGATTGTTCAGGCATGTGTTAATGAGACGCTCAGTATGATTTTATGCATGAACTTGATATTGATGATTCCATGATTTAATGTTGATATGCTTTGATATACTTTGTATGCTATGGATGTGATCAAGGTCCGAATGTATGTTAATGGAGTGATAATTCTTGAATATGAGATGTGATGTATTGTTGGTTTGATGCACATGGGATTTAGGGATTTCAGGTTGTAATCGATATTACTAATGTGTATGGTCTGATTCTATGTTTTGGAGTGTTGATTTGTTATCGTTCCAGATTAGTTAATCATTAGGGTCGTACGAACATGCATAACTTATGAATCGATTGTTGTTAAAATTATTATTTTGATTCGATTGAAACTGCTAACACTTGTTAACTATCATTACGGAAATAATGGGCAGCAATCAAGGAAATCATGTTTTGATCGATAATGCAATATTTGGAAACTGATAGAATTTAAGTGGTAATATAAATTTGACAACCGAATTGCTACAATTACGGGATTTCTCAACGGACCGCATAAGCTTGTGGGATCGCACAAGATCCACCCTTGATCGCACAAGGGATGGATCACACAATACAGTCGCACAAGCTAGAGTGCAGCGGATTAGAGCACAGGGTATAACTGGGATATGCATGATCGCACAAGACTTGTGGATCGCACAAGACAGTGCCGATCGCACAAGCCTTGGGCCACACACAACCGTCTTATTATGAATTTGGGCCTTAAAGCCCAAAGCTCAATCGCACAAGATAAATGGATCGTAGAAGCTGACTTTCTGTTTGTTGTTTGGGTCGTGGGAATATTGGGTTGTTAGGTTATTGGGTCGGGTGGTTCCGGTCGCATAACATGTTGTGAGTCGCACAAGGTGGTGCTGGACGCACAACAGGTTGGGCCGGTTATCTTGTGAGCTTCATCTTTTGGATCGCACAAGAGGATGGGGTTTGCACCATCATAATAGCCCAATCACTCAAAGTCGCACAAGTTTGGGTTATGTCTATGTGAATTGTTTGCTACTGATATATGATCGATGTGTTTGCCATGCTCGTGATGTGTTATAACTTGTTAGCGTATGTGTAAACCTACGTGCACTACTTGAACCTAGACCTGACTTGTACGGTAACCATGTTAGGAAGTGGTTGACCACTAGCAGCTTGATTGACCTCTTTGTGTATCTTCCGAGCAAACCGAGGTGAGTTCACACTTTCTACAAGGCATGGGATTCCCAGGGGTTGGGAATGGGTTAGGAATAGGGATTCCTCGTCCTTCTTGGGTAGGACATAATGGGTTAAGGAATATGAATTCCTCGTCCTCGTTGGACAGTTTAAAGTTGACTAGACCAAAACTCTATCAACGAAGTCCCTCCTTTTATATCGGCTTAATCACCGAGGCCAATGGCGAACGGGTCATTAGTTAAATAGCGCTATTAGGTTTGACAAACCTCACACCATGCCGCAGAGGACGGGCGTGGACTAATGGACTAGACACGTGAATGATGATAGACATTGACGCAAGGGAACATAAACATGACTAACGTCAGTAGTCGATATGGTAACGAGTCTAGTAGTATAAACATGGGGTAGCCCCCACGGCTGTATGGCCAGAGTAAATGGGATTAAACAATTCACGATTTTAAACTATGGGGTAACCCCCACGACAAGGATGCCAGCTAAAGGAAACTATGTTTTTGGAATAACTTAAACAAACACACAACTTTGAACTCGCTCAAATTTGTTGTTGATTCGTTGTTACATGCCTTGCAGGCCTTTAGGTGCATATCATTGGAACTTGCTGTCTGGGAGGCTGGAGTGGTCATGGGTCGAGATACATGGAAACGTAACACAAGACTAATGGCTTTTACATGTGGTTTATAAACTCTTAACGAATGAATTTTGCTTCCGCTGTATATTGTGAATGATTTGTAACGTGTAACACATAATGTTAATAAATGAATGCTTCATTTAAATATACCTATGAGTTCAAGGTGATTGGTGGCTAGATCCTGGTGTGTCACACGCCTCACGGGGGTTTCCGCTTGTGGTATTTTGGGCGTGTGACATACTTCTTGTTCTGATCCCTGCTCCTTTCCACTTGTTGCATTTCCTCTTGAGGATCTGCCTCTTGACGCTATGTCAGACGATGACATCGATCTTTTTATTGAGGGTCCCCCCTGAGGGTTCCCAGGATGATGGAGTTCCAGTCGCCGATGTCATTGTTGTTCCGCTTATTGAGATTCCTGTCGTTGAAATTTCTTCTGACCATTCTGGTCCTGATTCGTTCGAGTCTGGGTCATCTACTACTTTACACACACTGGGATTACAGCGATATCCCACCGATACTGATTCTGACACAGCTATGTCTGTTGCACCTGATATTCCACACGGTGTTGACCATGATTTTGAGTTTGATGATGGGTTGGATCCTGTCTTTCCACATGACTTTGACCCTGAGCATGAGATTGAGTTTGTCCCCGATGATCAGCCTTTTGAGGCGCCTGTCGTTCCTGACGATCAGCTCCTTGATATACCCGCTGATCTTGAGCTTGCACCAGCTGACCCTGAGCCTGTGATTGCACCCGAGCCTATACCTGCTCACGATCCTTTGCCTGAGCATGACCCTGCACCTGCTGATGTACCGGTTATTGCACCACTGTTACCTGATCCTTTACCTGCAGCCGTTGATCATGCTCCTTTTGCTGACCATGTTGACCCCAGATATGCATTCATCCACAATGGGTGGATAGAGGATGATGATGACTTACCTGCTTTTGATGGACCTGTTACTCCCCCTCCTGCACCTACGCATGCACCCATTGATATCGCTCAGTTACACCCAAATGTGTCTGACACACACCATACCGACTTGCCAATCACGTTCTTGCAAGATATCCCTCCACCCCGTCCAGGGGAAGGACCATCAAGTCAGCAGCCCAGTCACATACCACCTGTGTCAACAGCCTTTCCTTTCATGCCACCGTTTGCACCTGCTACACATACCGCACCTTTTGCTTCTGCACCTTTTGCTTCTACACCATCGGGCAGCCACTTATCTGGTTTCCGCCCAACACGATGCCTGTTTCTGATCCATATCATCCTTCACATTATATTGGATACACGAGGGATGACCTAATTTTGTCGTTGCAGCTCCAGCAGGAGATGTTGTGTCGGAGAGTCATGGAGTTAGAGAGGATTCCGCGTCCTCCACCGTGTTCTTGTCAATCACCATTCGCGACTCCGCCCGCTCCTCTCCTGCCATACCCAGATTTTGACGTTCGTTTTCTTACTACGGAGCAGCAGATTAGTTACCTGCTGCGTGTCGTCCATGCTCTTAAGGAGGATTTAGTGCATTTTCGCAGGTTGCTTTTCGTTCCTCCACCTCCTCCTCCTCCACCATCAGCATAGCAGTTTTTGGTCTTATGTAGATAGACTACTTTTGATGAGATTGTCGCTATTGGCCAAGACTGAGAAGACTTTTGAGGACCACTTTTTGTGTATATGACTATTGTAGACTGATTAACATTTGGACAAGGGAGATGTGACCCTGTGGTCCCTTTTGATGTGATATGATGCATATGTGAAACTTGTAAAACAGATGTGACCCTTCCCCCCTCCATATTTACGGCACCAAGATGTGGCCCACCCAAGATCACCATAATCCTTACAAGATTTCACTAAATCTCCACTTAATCTTTCCTTGGATTTGATAAAATCATGCATCTACTATAAGAGACATATTAACCTTTGGGAAATAGAGCTATGTGGTTATAAATTAATCTAGAGCTCACACATTTCATCTTCATCACCACAACTCTCTTACTCTCTTGCTCTCCCTCTCTCGGCCGAACATAGCTCCACACACCACCACCATTGCCAAGCCTTGATCAATCCTTCCAAGCTCATCCAAGGGTGTAAGAAGGTGATTCACGAAGCTTGGAACTCTTGGATCTTGAAGGACCACTCACACAAGCTTTTATCCACTCCATCTTCACACTTGATTCTTCCCTAGCTTTGAGCTAGTTGTAAGCTTCTTGTTACTAGTTTTTTTTTACTTCTCATTTAGTTGGTTAAAAGATGTTATACATTGATGGTCATGATGAACACTAAAGAACATAAACTTGAATCTTGAACATAAGCTTGAAATATGATCAAATCTTGTTGAAATAATGTTGTTTAGTGTATGAATATTACTTGCTTGTTGATTTCTTGAAATGATGATGTTAATCATCACATGGAGCTTGCTAGATTGTGATTAAACACATAATCTAGCAAGTGAGAGGATGATTATGTGACAACATAAGATGATCATCCTCTTGTGTAAACATGAACTTGATAAATGAAATGGTTTCTTGAAAAATAATAAACCAAGTATGCTAGTAAACTTATAGATTCAAGATTTATGAATGATTTTCCAAGAAAACCGAGCTCAAAATATGATTTTTGGAGGATCATGGTTTTTACTTAAACCTACACTATTTTTAGTGGAAAAACAAGTGTAGAAATACTAGAGAAACAATAAGACGTTATAAATAAACATTTTTGTAAAATATGTTTATAAGTTGTAAACACCTAGTTTCTTTAAGAATGAGATTTTTAAAGGAATAAACACACTTTGAAGGGTAAATAAACCCACTAAACACTTTACCAAGTTACTACAAGTTTTTGTGAAAAGATCAAGTTCATAGTGTTACGTAAAGTGTATAGTTTTTGCACTTGGTAAGTGCAAGATGTTTAGGGTTTGATTGTTGATTATTGTGTGTTGATTTTGAAAAGAAAATGATATGCTAAATGGCATGGACACCTCCATTTTCAAAGGAAACTATGGCAAGATTTTCTAAAAATACAAACACTTAGAAATATTTTCTAACAAATATTTACAAGTGTGTTTTGGCTATGATTTCCCATACAAACCTTGCCATAGATTTTGTTACAAAATACAAGAATTGGAGGTTGATTTTTACAAATAAAAATGGATAAATATGTATTTAGAATATATATTTACATTACATACATTGTGTGTGATTATGTGTATGTTTCGTGTAATAGTTATATTGTTTTAAGGGTTAAAATAATATAACTTAACAAAATACCAAGAAAATACAATCCCAAAATAATACCAAAAATCACAAGGAATAAATAGGCAAGTTACACACTTGATATTGTGGAACCGAACGATACAATGTAACTTACAAATATTCCGGAAGTACCGCTATAAATATATTTTTGGTAAATATTATTTTGGAAACGAAAGAAGTGAAAATATGATTTTGTACATATTACCAAGTATATCATATTTTCGACAAAGAGAAAATATATTATTTTTGAGAGATAAAAATATATTTTCCTAGTATATTTAGAAGATATATGATTTTTGAGAAAAATATATATTTTCTTGGAATACATTATTTTTGGATAAATGAGTATATTTTCTAAAGTGAGACTTGAAAATATATTGTTTTGGTAATATATTACTTTGAGAATACAAATGCAAGAATACGAATATACATGAATAAAATACCCCCATCCTTGGGAAGGAAATACGAAGTTAAATACTTGAGAAGTATTAATACAGAAATATTGCTTAAACAATTATTCCAAAACTAAATATAATTTAAGTTGAAATATTAATTATTTTGACAAATAATTATAACTTGGAATAATATTGGGAACATAAGAAACGTAACTCAAAAACGTAAGTACAAAGGCAAGGCACGACCCATTCGTCTAATAGACCCTAGCACGTTGTAGGTAGTCAGGTTTGCTGAAGAGATTTTGGGTTACGATTCCGAAGACGCAATACGGTGAGTTCATGTCCCCCTTTTCTCTAAACTGTTTTGTTTATTACTTCGGGGGTGAAATACATGTTACAAAAGGATTACATACACTACTATTGGTATGGTTAGCCTAGGAAAGAACCATAGATCATGTGATTGGGTAGGCGGATACTTGGGACCATTAATCCTCGTATAAGGACCGAGGGGCATGAGTGATAGATCTATTTGGGTTTAGCGAGCCCACACCCATGAGGCCAGGGTGGCCCATAGTGGTGACTATGTCTTCCAGCTGGAAGTCCGGTACAACTTTGCTAGGTTTGAGTCTTCCTACACCGTCACACATATCAGTGGCCTTGCAAACCATTGGTGATCTTTTCCTTGTTTGCTTTCATACCGGGACATACATACATACACTGTATACAAAGGTTTATACATACTTATACAAACACATGAACTCGCTCAACTTTTGTTGATTTTTCAAATTACATGTATTTCAGGGAACTAAGTGGATCTGGCAGGTGTGTGTGCATGTTGTCAAGCTATGCCATGGATAAAAGATGTCATTCAAGGTCGTTAGAGTTTAGAAGATGCATCCTATTCCTGGACGGGATACATGTTTCTAAACCCAGTTTTACTTAAAGTCTTTTATCGAATCTTCATGAACTCATTAAAACATGTTATAGTTTGCAATTTGAATTTGGTATCGATGTTTCAAACAATTATGTTATGTCATTTTCAAACTTAATTAATGAATGACATCTACGGTTTTATCATTTAGCATTGTTATGATTGAATGCTACGGTATTAAGAAGTCACACCAATAATCACGCTTCCGCAAAAGTCTGGGTGTGACAAACTAAACTACAAAAATAGATAACTAACTGACTGAATAGAAAAAGATAAAAATAAGCCTAATATGATGGTTAAAAAATAGGGCAATTGCATGTTTTCCGCTTCTTAATTACATATTTATTCAACCAAAAATTATAATTTAATATATCTCTTTTCTTACCTAATAAAACTAATGGGTTACCACCTGTGTGGCTTCAAGACGTAGATAAAAATATACAAATCATGATAAGTTGTTTTGATGACGGCTCAATTTTGAACATCCAAATGTAAATAAAAAACCATGGTTATGGGATATTCGAAATTGCATATGAAAAATTAGTGTTCTCTTTGTAAAGGTAGTTCTTCCAACACGTCATATGTAGGAAGAAAATGTTTTATATATACTTTATTATAATATATTTCAGAAGGATGATGACAAAATTTAAGTAAATACAAGTTTATATATTTATAATACAAAATACTAAATGAGGTTAGTTTTGGGGTAAAATTGTCTTTTTGGCACCGCATTAAATAAAATTTTTAATTAATGACACCAATAATTTTTATTATGTTATAAATAAACTATATTATGGTGACTATCCACATTCTAACTCTCAATGTTTTAAAAACCGGTTTTTAAATCAAACCGGATTAGGCTAAAAATGGTTCAACCGGTTGAACCAGGTTGTACCGAGCGGTTCAACCGGGTTGACTAGCTAGCTCTATAATTTCATAAATCACAACATCAACTCAAAAGTTAATCCAAAAATGCATGATTACATATTAAAAGATGATCCAAAAGTAAATCCATAATAAAAAATAATCCAAAAGATAATCGAAAACCATTCAATTTTCCAACAAGCACTTTTAAATGAAAGTGTACGATATGTTTAAGCCATTTGAGTGTTGAATACATCAACTATTTTCGTTTCATACAATATTAAATAAGAACTTTTAGTTACGAATAATCATAATATATAAAAATTACGTAAGATAAGTAACATATATAATAAAAATAAGCAACAACCCAAACTAAAATAACCCTGAGCCGGTACCGGTATTACGTTTCAAACCGGTATACCGGATTTTACCACCAGCACAAACCTTATGCCGTTTCACTTATTTACCGAGGTGTTTCGTACCGGATTTACATCTGGAAATGGTAATACCGGTATAACTGGCCGGTATTTACCGGTTTTTAAAACATTGCTAACTCCTATCTCTTCATGTACTTTGTATTAATGTAAGAACACTATATATAGAGGTTCTTTGTATTGCATGTTGACATCTCAATGAATAAGAATTTCTATTCACTTATTCTCTATAGTCTTGTTCTCTCATGTTTAGTATAGTTGTATATTTGTTCCTAATAGACTATTGTTTCACAACACGTTATCAGCACGACGCAACGTGTCCCCTATGGCGTTGTAGCCCTTGGTCTCACCCTCGTTCGACAGCCTCCGTCTAAAACGTCATCGTTTATGAACCATTGATGGTGAAGGCCTCACGAGAAGTTATGGGTCTCTTTACCAAACCAGGTAAATAAACTATTCCTATAAACCTTTATGAATCATATGTTACTATTTCCAATATATTCGACTATGTCTCTTTTGTATTCCTGGCGAATTCATTTTGAGCATCGGAGATGGTTTACCACAAAGTTAAAAATAAAAATCCTAACTTTGGGAAGATGACTTTGATGGGTTGCGACGTTTCATTCATGTATTCCCTATCAATATATTTTATTAAGTTACTTATTAATTCATTTAAAATGCCGTTTAATATTAATTGAACTTAAGCAATAAACCATCTTACTGTTAACATTTAAAGTTATATATTAATAAAATTGAAAGTTTCGTATAAATTCATGAGTTTTAGAATAAGTTATTGAAATGGTTAGTTTGAATATTTTTTATAAACATCTAAGTTGGTACACCATTGGTTGATATAGGATTATAATTATTGTTTTATTATTTTTAAATTAAATAAGAAAATTTTATTTAGTGTACTATTATATTATATTTATTGAAATAAATATATAAATAGAGGTATATAAATTTTGAA
Source organism: Helianthus tuberosus (assembly GCA_030545235.1). Classification (NCBI taxonomy): domain Eukaryota; kingdom Viridiplantae; phylum Streptophyta; class Magnoliopsida; order Asterales; family Asteraceae; genus Helianthus; species Helianthus tuberosus. Next base: position 31,452,462 of record CM060383.1, on the reverse strand, counting down.
ATATCTAGAGATATTATGAAATTAACCTTAATCATTGACAATTTGATATCAAGGCGTTAATTACCACATATCAAGCTTTTCTGTATGTTTAAAAAAGGATTGAATGTTTCTTTAAAAAAATATGATAGAAACAATTATTTTATATAGTAAATGTGACAACCTGAACTTCCAAGGTTAGTTTTGTAATCCTGGTTCCCTGCTAGTTCTCTTACGCGTGCTTGTTTCGATTAATTGCTAAACGTAAACGTGTCGGGTTCCACCCGAGAGAGTTATTGGGCCATCCTTTGTGTGATGTTATGAGGATTGGGCCGTCACCACTATTATCAAATCTCGGCCATACACATCTATTTATGAATTTTAATCTTTGATTTGTTTCGGCCCAATGATGTCTTATCTTATCCCGGCCCAAATAAGTTTTGAAGTGAGCCCATCTTGGTTAAAGAAGGAACCGTCCCAAACTATTATCTTTTAAGTATACGTATGATGTTTTAAAAGATCATAAAAACTCAAAACACCAAACCCTATTCCTTCTTGATTGTTCGACGGCAGTGGAAGTGCCCCCCCCCCCCTCTCGAGACATCACTCTATTAATCGAAGACCTTGGTTAGTACGCCCATATTTGTGTTAATAATTATTGGATCGTTCTTTATGTGATTATGATTTATAAAAGTGTCATAATATGTTGAGTAATATGTTTATTATTTCTTTGATAATGATCACTTCACATTGTCGGCCATTATGTTTCAAGTTTGCATGAGAATTGTCGGTAGTCATGTGTTTGTTAATAGCTTAATAGGTGTGCAGCTTATTTATATCATGTATGTATGTTTAGATTGGATATAATATGCTAGTGCTCTCGTCAATCGAGGATGAGGGTTGGATAATATTGAAGATTTGAGTGCTACTGAATTGTTGATGATTTAATGAGGATTCGAATATTAACTTAGGATGAAATTATTGAAACACCCGAACTGTGATATGTGTTAATGATTAGGGATGTGTATAGGTGAGCTTGATAAATGCCATGCATAACATTAGTTGGTAAGTTGGTATCGTTGTGGAATGATGCAAGAGAACTAGAGGTTTCATGAAAGTTAGTGTTAATATTATTCTTGTTGAATATGCTGGATGTATGAAATTCATATTATGTGCAATGCGTATTAGGCAGCGAACTAGGGTTTTGAGGAATATTAGAAACATGTTTATGTTGGGCTTTGTATCAGACTGGGCTGCACAAACAAAGCAGAAATACCGGTTTGATGTTTAACAACATATATTGTTGGGTCGCATGGGTCACGAGCTACTCGGTTAGTGTGATGGGCTATTGACCGTTGGGCTGTGGGACTAATTTGGGGCTGATAGTGTTGGATTTTGTATTAGACTAAACAATTGGTTACATGATAGATGTTATGGATGTCAACTTGTGATTGAACTAAAATCATATGAACTAACTGTATAGTGGAAATCAAGATACCTATTATATGACGTTATAGCATGAAAGAACCGATCATTACAATGAATGTTATGTTCTGCTTGTAGCACGATTCTTTGTTACGATTGGCATGTCGATATGTGTAATACCTAAATGTTACCTGTGTAATGTGAATGTAGAACGCGTGATTTATGTGCATAAGACTGATTGTTATCGGTAACCCTTTTTAGGACGTGGTTGTTCAACTGATAAACAAAGTAATTAATCTTACCGAGCAAACCAAAGGTGAGTTCATCTATTGAGCATGCGTCCCGGTGGTTGGGACAGTCAGTGGGTATCCCGGGGAGGGATAAGTGTTTTGGGTAAAAACGGGAATGTTGGATAATATACTCTTCATATCACCTTTAAAGTCCCTCCGTGTTGTTTGGTTACCGGGGAGGTAACATGGTATTAGTTAGTAGCGCTACTTAGGTTTGGCAACCTCACCCCGTTCCTGGGAGGACGGGTGTTGAACTAATGACCTAGTCATGACCAATGCTTTGATAGGAGCATTGGAGAAAGGGAAAAATAATCAGAAGCCGTCTTGTATTCGGGGTATTATCAACATTACTTTCGGAATTAAATTCAATGGATTAACTAAACACTTGGTAACCAATGTTTTCGTAAAACTATGAACTCAGCAGCGTTGTCTGATACACTTGTTGCATGCTCGCAGGACGTTAGATATCTTGGATTTGGGAACTTGTTGTCTGGAGAAGCTGGAGTGGTCATGGGTCGACTGAAGAGATTCTTGTGATTGATTTCTTGATACTATACATGGGTTTTAAACAGTTTAACTTTGGTTTATTATTTGCTTCCGCTGAACATGTTGGTTTTCATTTAAACTTATTGATGGTGTTTTTCATTAATAATTGAGGAGTTTTTTTTTATAAACTTGTATGGGTTCAATGTGATTAGTGGCTCATTATTGGTACGTCACACGCCTAAAAGGGACATTCCCTAGGTGGTAGTTTGGGGGTGTGACAGTTTGGTATCAGAGCCATTGGTTATAGTGAACTTGGTTTTAAAACGTTTTTATAAAAAAACCAGACTATAACCGAACGGATCCGAAATCGACCATGACACTCTGCTCCAGACTGCAAGGTTCGTTTCTCGTTTACTATTGCATAGTATATCTAGTGTTTGCTTATGAATAACATCACACGTGAATGCACACTTAGCACTGCAATATGAACTTCTATGTTACCAACTCATGTTACGTGTTTTAAGAGTGTGACTCTTCTTGAACTTTCATGATCTATGTTGTGGCATCGTCTGTCTTATTGCTCGAATTCGGGGAACCTTTTAGCGCGAGTTAAGATGCACTGAGATAAGCATGCAAATTGCCTTATTATTATGGGTGCACACATAATAATAATGTGGGGTGCATGTGAGTCCCAGTGAGGCTTAACGAGTGTGAGAGGGGTTCCGCTCTGTTAATTGATGTTATGTTAGAACTCAGCAGTCTATAGGAGTCATAGCAGTGATTGTATTCTACTCGAACATGATCTTTTCACCCCTTTCTGAATCCTTACGAATCTCGATGCTATCGAGTATCACCTGATCACACATCTGAACACCTAGCGAACTGTGTAGAATGTTAGGTGCTAGTACGAACGTCCCTGAGTTGGATGGCTCAGCGTCAAATGATTGGACTATACTTTCCTCACTTATCTTTGTTTGCTGGAACTTAGCGTGTTGACGCCTTAGATCCCGAAGTGCGATCACTTCTGCAACACTCTCGCGACATACCGTGTATTACTCAGTCAACTTGCAAGAACGATGGACAAGAGGGTAAACGTAGTACCTTATCGACTTCAGCATTTGAACGACCCTAGTTACCGGCAACGAACAACAGCGATTTGACTCCAATCGAATCCTTAACCCCAGCCAGGGACTCATGGGAGTCGACTCTTACGAACCAATCAGGACAAAATCGATGATGATTGACTGTAGAACATACTGTGTAACCGCCCACACCATGAGTAGTACCTTAGGACGTGGCATGGAATGTGAAAAGATGGACCTTGTTGGTGAAAGGACGCAGGACACCGTTACAGGCAACAATTTTAGAGGCAACAGTCGCGTCAACATCAAGGTACTCGTGATCGTAGCTTACAGTATGGAAACGAAGGTGACCTCGACAAGGATTGACTGTGTTAAGTCAAGGTGACGACAACCAAGGGAACGACGACAGTACTGGAAATTCTCGTGACAAAAACAACACTGGAAATGAAGCTCATGGAAGGACATTTAGTATTGGCATAGGCTATACCAGGCGTAATAGCAACACGATAGCTTGGATGGGTAGCTATTCGCTTCGTCTCTGTTCTGTTTAACTCTGATGCTTCTTGAAACCGAACCTGTTGTGGAGTCGGCTGATGCAAGTGAATTGAAGCCTTATATGTTCGCTGGGATGCAAACTCGACCTTGGGGGACAGGTGTTCGACATCGACCTTCCTTCTACTACCCCTGATGGTTACAATGCAGTAGTTAGTGTGGATTGGTTATTCAGAAATCGCGCAGACATACCTTGTGAGGAGAAAAATTTGTGTGGAGAATCGTTATTTGTTCTAAAGCAACAGAGTGGTGCAAAGGTTAGCGCAGTATCAACTATGAAGACCCAGAAGTGTCTACGGAGGGATCACCCCGCTACGTTAGCAACCGTTACTGATGTTGAGGCTAAGGAAAAGAGGATCGAAGATCCACCAATTGTCCGTGATTCCTCTCAGTGTGCTACCCGAGGAGCTTTCAGATTTACTTCCACCACTATTAGGCAGAATCTCAGTTTGATCTCACGACAGGGGCAGCCCTGATTACTCATGCTACATACCGTCTTGCACCAGGAGGGTTGCAAGGACTATCTACAGGAACTGTTGGACATGAGTTTTATTGGACATAGTTTTTGTTCGCTTTGGGGAGCCCCAGCTATATTCGGGAAGATAAAGCCTTTTCGTATGTGTACTGATTATCCAGAACTCAGCAAGGTGACAATCAAGAACTGTTTGCCTCGACCGTGTATTGACAGAAAACCAAGAGGAAGGAACATCATGGGCGGCATTTGTATCTTATTTTAGAGCTCCTGAGGGAGGAGCCACTCCGCGCGAAGTCTTGTTAAAGGTAACTTCTGGATTCGAGAGATACCTTTTTGGTCATATGATCAACGAAGTGGGAATACACGTGGATCTCGCTAAAGACCCATTTCGTTAGATATTGTTCGGCACCGAAGATCCCTTCGAGGATGCAGCAATTTCTTGGTCACACTAGACTCTATCGCAGATTCACCACAGGATTTTCGAAGATCACGTAGCTTAAATCTCTTTAGCACAGTAGGGTGCTGTGTTCGTGAAAGACAAAACAGGAGGACATCTTTTCAGCTTTCGAATCCCAACTCTGCAATGTTTACACACCGACGCAACACAAGAAAGTGATGACTTACGTAATGGGCTTACAGGAAGAACTGCACGAGTCACGACCTGCAGTGGAAGCCCTGGTCTTTGGATTTAAGTTGGAGGCATTACTTGGACGGTACCAAATGCACTACCTAGATCGATCACAAGGGCCTCCCGTGTGAGCTAAACATGTGATGGCACCGCTGGATGGAACTTTTGAATGAATACAATCGTGAAACCTGGGCTTGCACGAGCTTTGCAGCCTGCTATCGACTCTAACATACCTGATCAGACTCGCCTTGCTCAAACTGAAGAACTGAAGGAAGAGAGTTCTCAAGATTAACCCATACGGGGCATGGGGAAGCAACCTTTGGGAGGTCGGACGATATTTGCTACTTCATGGAACGAATATGAACCTCACTATACAGCAACCTTGAGAAACTGGTGCAAGCGAAGCACACGGGTCTCGAATATCCTATTCGTCGGAGTTTTGATAGGATGTATTAAAACCTGAAGACCATGTGTGGGTGACCGGGCCTGAAGGCCCACATAGCCACGCAGGGGAACGATGTTTGACATGTGGGAAAGTCAAGGTGGGATATTAGCAATCAGCGCACATATATGGAAATGAGAACAGACTGCCATGGATTTTGTCGCTAGTCTACTAACAACTCGAAATGGAAACACTATCACATGGGTGATCTTTGATGGTCTCACGTTACCAACACACTTGATTGCAAGTAAGGAACTGACGAGTCTTCACAAGTTGCGAATGTTCCTCTGAGAGAGGCGGCCTATAGGCACGAGGTACCAACTCCTATTACCTCCTATTTTGAGCTATACCTGATTTATAACAAACGATACACAACACCCTTGACTCACGTATAGACATGAGTATTACTTATCAACATAGGACGAACGGTTTGAGTAAACAACCCCCCCTGACACTCGAAGACATGATGCGAGCATGTGTGAGATTAACTTGTTATAAATTGGAAGGACGTATACTTTTGGCTGAGTTCTACTGTAGCTGTTACCCTTCTAGTATTCAGACAACTCTGTTTGGGGCATTGCTTGGATGATAATGCCAATCTCTTCGTGGATTGAGGTGGATGACCACCTAAACACGGGTCCAGGACTTGTACTCGAAACTCTTGGGAAGATTGCTTGGATTGGAAATTGTTTGGCGGCATCGAGTGACCATCAGGAAAGACGATAAGCTTCGTATCATGTTAAAAATCTCACCCTGGGAAGGTGTGGTACGCTTGGGAAGCGTGGAAAACTTAATTTACGTTACGGTGAGCTATTCGGAATTCTGGAAAGAATTGGTCACGCCACCTACAAACTCGTGTTACCTGATGAATTGGATAACGTGTATGATATCATTTATGTCTCGAATCTAAGGTAGTGTTTGTCCGATTGTAAGAGTTCGTTGGAACTCAAGGCGTGGACCGGAGTTCACATGGGAGCATGAGGATCAGATGAAGCTTAAGTATCCTCAACTCTTTCCAAATGATCAATCTAAATATGGTACTACTGGTGAATTTCGGGACAAAATTTCTTACAAGTTGGGGATGATGTGGCACCTGAGCAAAATCCGCAACAATCATGAATTCTCACTTCACTCCTCGGTGCTTAATTGTCAAATTTCGGGACGAAATTTCTTTCAAGTTGGGGATGATGTGACAACCTGAACTTCCAAGGTTAGTTTTGTAATCCTGGTTCCCTGCTAGTTCTCTTACGCGTGCTTGTTACGATTAATTGCTAAACGTAAACGTGTCGGGTTCCACTCGAGAGAGTTATTGGGCCATCCTTTGTGTGATGTTATGAGGATTGGGCCGTCACCACTATTATCAAATCTCGGCCATACACATCTATTTATGAATTTTAATATTTATTTTGTTTCGGCCCAATGATGTCTTAGGCAGCGAACTAGGGTTTTGAGGAATATTAGAAACATGTTTATGTTAGGCTTTGTATCAGACTGGGCTGCACAAACAAAGCAGAAATACCGGTTTGATGTTTAACAACATATATTGTTGGGTCGCATGGGTCACGAGCTACTTGGTTAGTGTGATGGGCTATTGACCGTTGGGCCGTGGGACTAATTTGGGGCTGACAGTGTTGGATTTTGTATTAGATTAAACAATCGGTTACATGATAGATGTTATGGATGTCAACTTGTGATTGAACTAAAATCATATGAACTAACTGTATAGTGGAAATCAAGATACCTATTATATGACGTTATAGCATGAAAGAACCAATCATTACAATGAATGTTATGTTCTGCTTGTAGCACGATTCTTTGTTACGATTGGCATGTCGATATGTGTAATACCTAAATGTTACCTGTGTAATGTGAATGTAGAACGCGTGATTTATGTGCATAAGACTGATTGTTATCGGTAACCCTTTTTAGGACGTGGTTGTTCAACTGATAAACAAAGTAATTAATCTTACCGAGCAAACCAAATGTGAGTTCATCTATTGAGTATGCGTCCCGGTGGTTGGGACAGTCAGTGGGTATCCCGGGGGGGGGGGATAAGTCTTTTGGGTAAAAACGGGAATGTTGGATAATATACTCTTCCTATCACCTTTAAAGTCCCTCCGTGTTGTTTGGTTACCGGGGAGGTAACATGGTATTAGTTAGTAGCGCTACTTAGGTTTGGCAACCTCACCCCGTTCCTGGGAGGACGGGTGTTGAACTAATGACCTAGTCATGACCAATGCTTTGATAGGAGCATTGGAGAAAGGGCAAAATAATCAGAATCTGTCTTGTATTCGGGGTATTATCAACATTACTTTCGGAATTAAATTCAATGGATTAACTAAACACTTGGTAACCAATGTTTTCGTAAAACTATGAACTCACCAGCGTTGTCTGATACACTTGTTGCATGCTCGCAGGACGTTAGATATCTTGGATTTGGGAACTTGCTGTCTGGAGAAGCTGGAGTGGTCATGGGTCGACTGAAGAGATTCTTGTGATTGATTTCTTGATACTATACATGGGTTTTAAACAGTTTAACTTTGGTTTATTATTTGCTTCCGCTGAACATGTTGGTTTTCATTTAAACTTATTGATGGTGTTTTTCATTAATAATTGAGGAGTTTTTTTTTATAAACTTGTATGGGTTCAATGTGATTAGTGGCTCATTATTGGTACGTCACACGCCTAAAAGGGACATTTCCTAGGTGGTAGTTTGGGGGTGTGACAGTAAAAATATAATTAAGGATTAATATGGCTTCGCTTTACTTTTATAAATTATGTGTATAGTTTATTGAATAGTAAGAGTAAAGCATTGCTCTCTCGTTTGACTATTAGGTTAATGTAATCTAAATGGATTTTATATTTCTTTTTCATATTATTTAGTTTTAATTAATATAGCATAAATTCAATTAAAGTTCTAATATATAACTTATGAGCGTGAATTAAATATTATTAATTGTAAAATTAATTCTGATTTCCTGATCATTAATTCATTTTGATGTATATTTACTTAAACTTTTTTACTCCTTTCGTAATATGTTAAATTGAGAAAAAAAAGGTTTATTAAACTTAAAAGTGCAACAAACATTGTAATGATATAAGATTATCTCTTTTGTCTTATAGTTAATTTGATACTATTGTTGTTATTTGTGGTTGAAGAAAAAAAAATTATAGGTAGCAGTAGTGATTTTAATATTACATTCTAAGGTCATCGTTGTAGTTTATTAAAGTTGTTATAATAAATTTTATATAATTGCATGCTATAATCTTGAAAATTTCATAATAGTTTCTATGAATATTTGTGAATGTTATCATATTCTTGTTTATATTTAAATATTTGAAATACTTGTATGGAAAAGATGATATACGAGTAAATTAATCTAACATTGATAACCTAGTGAAACCTTTTATGTTATATGTACTAACAAAATTTATATAAAAAAAAGAGTGGACATACTCGATCATATGTTATTATATGCTATTAAAACATTGTAAGGACTTAATGACTATGTATTTATATGTTTCAAGTTACACTAAAAATATATATATGTATAAGAGATATGCTTTTGATTTATTGTATGGTGATAAGTTAATACAAAAAAAATTATATATTTCTTACAAGTGATGAAAAAATCTTATTTCATAAGGTTGTATCATAACCTATTTATTTGGTGACTTGTTATATAGTCATGCATTGTATAATCTGATGTATATATTATGTTGCATATGTTATAAATTTGGAAGGAGATATCAAAGTGACCAGGGTTGTGATTTATGATCACAAGCTATAAAAACAATTGAATTGTGGGTACAGTTTATATAAAAAGACACCTGGAGTGTCTAACTTCTCAAAGCTTATTATGAGTTTATCAAAGCTTGTAAGATTTTAAACCGATAAGTATAAATGTCTCGGATATATAACTAGATCTCGATTTATATCATGTGATGAGAAAAATATATATCATAATCCATTGAGCAAAACAAGTTCCATTGTCAAACCTCAAATATGCTCTTGAAGAAGCAAGATTGTTAAAGAATATGTAAGGTTTGAAATGACCACCATGAAAGTTGTGTGATTCTAATCCATTCATGAAGTGAATGTGATGATATAATGACCAATGTAAGGTCGCGATCATGTATATAATAACTAAGAAAATTGTAATGATGTCACCATGATAGTTCCTTGAACTAAATGTGATGATATAATAATTGGTGTAAAGTTCGTAATCATGGTAATTGAGGAAATTGTTATGATGCTCATGTAATGTGATCAACCATGTTAATAATGTGATGACTATACAATGATCGTTATAAAGGTCGTAAGATATAAGATTGATAAATCTTATACGACTCAACTACTTCTCAATTGATGGTAAACAAAGAGAGCATTATTTACAAGGAAAAATCGATTAAATTCTTTTCATTTGTCACACTTGAGACATATGCTCCTAAAGTCGCAATATCATTATAAGAGTTATGAAAAAATGAAATGATTTTATACTCATGTGACCGAGTAAATAATGAAAAGCTATGAAGCTTGTTTTGGTTCTACTCCATTCCCAAAAGTGAATGTTATTATATATTAATCATTGTAAATGTAATGACGGACCTAATTGAGACATTTGTAATGATGAGATTGACTATAAGAATTGTAATGATGGTCATTTTAATAATGAGATGGACAACCAAAAGTGGCAAACTAAGGAGTAATTGCATAACGTGATGGTTTTAACTTTGAAGTTATAATATATTCTCTCGTATCATACATTTTGTATTACATACGAGCAAGTAATACACATACGATCATAAAACAGAAGTTTATGGATCATAATTATTTAATTAGTTGGCATGACCGGTTAGACCACTCCGAGTCAATGATGATGTGAAACATAATTAAGAACTAGAAGATTCTTCAAGATAATAATTAGCATGTAATGTTTGCTCTCAAGGGAAATTATGTATTTGAAAAATAAACGAGGGTGTGTATACCTAAATATTCTGGAAACATGATACCATTTAGTTTTTTTTTAAATCAATGCATTGTCTAAATGGTTATCAAATCTACAACCTGAAGCTCGTGTGATTGTGGCTTAGCTAATGTGATATCAAGCATATTAATCCAGATTCGTATATTTATTTGATAATAGTGAATTTGATTCCCAAGTTATTAACGATCATTGGAATAAGTGTTATTGTTGAGATGATCACTAAACGTCTACTATTGGTTACAAAGCCAATAATCATGAGAGGAGCAAAAGTTAATTTAGGTACATATAATTTTATATATAATACCATCAATTCACATCAACCCAATAAGTTATAGTTCTCCACATACAGTTGGTTTTTGGTCAGGAACCAAAGATGTCTCATCAAAGATTTTGGTTGTGCGACATATATTGAAACTCATCCACCACACCACGCACAAAGATGGGACTTCTAAAAAGTTTGAGAATATTTTGGGTATAAATAATCGTCTATGATTAAATACTTAAAGCCATTAGTGAGAAATTCGTTTATGGCTCATTGGTTTTCACTTTAGTGAATGAATGTTCCCAACATTGGGGGGGGGGGGGGAGATAACAAGCAGTTGGAAAGTGAAAAGTGAAATGAATTATCATGTCATCTTGATCCTCAGACTATAAACTATGAACATGAAGTTTAAAGTATAATTCATTTACCAATATTAAAGAACAAATTACCAGACAAGTTCACTGACCTAAATAAAGTGACTAAGTAAGTCACATAATCAACTGCTTATGCTCTAGTTATATTTGTGTCCCAAGAGGATAACCACATATTTTTGTAATGAGTCTATAGCATGCCTAAAGCGTGGTAGACTAGTTGATTCCAATAATAAAATTCCTTGAAAATTGGAGCAAGTAATTAAGATGGTCAAGTCGAGGCTATAGTAATAAGATATCCTGAAGAGACAATAGACATGATGGTTCAAGAAGAACCTCAGGTACCTGAAAATAAAGAGATCTCAATAAGTTGTATCATGTCTAAGATATGTATGGAATCGAAATAAAAATTAACATCGTTATACTTTTGTATATAATGTAGCGCTTAAAATGATCAAATGATGAGGATCAAGATTTAAGATATGCCTATGAATGGATATTAAGAAAAGATTGGCCAAAAATGGAAAGACGCAAATAAGACAAAGCTGAATTCTCTAATGACATGGAAAGTATCTGGAGCAACAGTACATACAACTGAAGTTGTAAAATATGTTGGATATAAAAGGGTCTTTTATGCGAATTATGTGAAAATCAAATTGAGTGATATAAGGAAAAATTTGTGGCACAATAATTTTTGCAAAGACCTATGATTGATTATGATGAGACGTATTCTCCAGTGGTGGATGCATTAACTTTCCAATATTTTATTAGTCTGGTAATATAAAGAGAGAATTGATATTCGTCTTATGAATATTATGTATCATTTGATACTGAGAGTTTACATGAAAGTCCCGAAGGATTAAATTATGTAGGTCATGTAAAGTAAGTTCTCGAGAACAATGTGATCTTTCTATACATATTCTGATTTGAATATGTTATAATTATTTTACATGTTGGATATAATTGGAACTCCTGATGCTTTTCTAAAGCAATCGAGTGCTTAAAAGGTTAATTGAAACATCTTAACGTTGTAATACTTGTGCACCAAGAAATGTACATAGAAACTTGTATCCAGTGATTGTGATATCTCAATAAATAGTGTACACGCATGGTACAATATGGATTTTGAAGATAAATGCAAGTGTTCATGACATTTTTGCATATGATATAGATATATATGTGTTATATGGGTAAGTTTATGTAGCAAAACTCATGAAGCGTGAATGCACATGTATATTTGGATAAGATGGGCAGAATTCCCTCATGGATTGATAATGGCATAAGCATTGATATAAAAACCTCAAGAAGGTACTATATGAAGTTGACAAAATACGTATGGGCTAAAATAGTTGAGTCGAGTGTTGTATAACTCGAGATATTCGCATAAAGAGGGATATAAGTTTGATTAAATTAGCCATGTTCTATGAACATTCTACTTTTAAAAGTTCATTATAAACGCAATTTACAGTAATGATGTCTAATCATCATTGAGAGAAATTGTCAAGCTTTTAGAGGGATAATTTTTGAATGACCTTGGCACGATCTAGTTATTACTTGAACTTCAGTTCGAGTATCTATGTAATTATATTTTACTAATCCCACAAGTACATCTAGAAGATGATGTTTGGATATTTTAGTATGGAGATAGTTGAACCTTAAAGTATGTTAAAGGTTGTTAAGTCATTTGTTATAAGAAATGTCTATTATCATCTCCTACCAAAGTAGAGATTCTCATTCTAGAACTACCGTCGTTAAATGCATAAGTGCATTAATATGTTTTGCTAGCTATGTATGGTTATAATATCTTTCACTTGAGCTTATTGTCATGATATAACCTTTGTCAAGTGAAGAGACATTGGAATGAGTTCAAAGAAATATTTCAGGTATAAACGATATTTGATTATATTTTACTAACCCATCAAAACAAGTTTGGTTAGTCTTGTAGATGCAGGAATGTAACGAAACACAGTCGTGGACATATGATAATTTTTGGAAGGAGGCACCTAAAGTCTCGTTAGAATATTATACAACATTGCTCAACATAAAGGATTGCACATTAAGGGATCAAGCGACAAATCATTCGCTACAAAAGCTTTATTCGACTTTCAAGGAAGATGGACACACGTCACTTAAAGGATACATGTTAAAATAAGGGGGAGACTTATTCAATTGCACTCTTTTTCCCTTGACTAAGTTTTATCCCATTAGGTTTTCTTAGTAAGGTTTTTAATGAGGCAACATACCTGATCCAGAAGTATTAGGGGGAGACAATACGCGTTGCACTCTTTTTCCCTTAGCTGAGGTTTTGTCCCAATGGGTTTTCCTAGCAAGGTTTTTAACGGGGCAGCATCACCAAGCGTATTAAAGAATAGTATATTATCACGTGGATAGTCAAGGGGGAGTGTTATAAATAAACTATATTATGGTGACTATCTACATTCTAACTCCCATCTTTTCATGTCCTTTGCATTAATGTAATAACACTATATATAGAGGTTCTTTGTATTGCATGTTGACATCTCAATGAATAAGAATTTCTATTCACTTATTCTCTATAGTATTGTTCTCTCATGTTTAGTATAGTTGTATATTTGTTGCTAATAGACCATTGTTTCACAACATATTATTCAATTTATATAACATACGAGACTATAGCCTATTCTTTATACATTCAACTTCCTACAAGTATTCCAAAATCGATACACGTGTTTCAACAATAATAATTATTTTTCCTTTCTCAACAATGTTCTTTGTTATTCTTTACGTTTTTTTACTTGGCCAATGTGGTGTTTACTTGGATCACACATTTCTTAACAATAGTAATTGTTTTTCCTTTCCAACAGGAATAATTAAGGGTGAGGGTATTGATACATCCCTACTTTTTATGTGCACATCCCCCCAGAGGTGGCGTATAGGGCAATAAGGGGAGTATAGAGTGTGAAAGCATTAAATGTGTCAGAAAAAGGGTTTTGATACGTCTCTCATTGCCCTATGAGAGGCGTATAAGGTTATGGTAGTTGGAGCATTAAACCCTATACGCCTCTCATTGAGCAATGAGAGGCTTATCGGCATGACTTTTGATGAATTTAAGGTATAATTACTGACATGCAGGGAGTTCAGTCTGAAAAAGCGTGAAAGTGACCCCATACGACCCTTATCGACCTATACGACCCTTATTGACCAAGAATGTTTATTTACCCAAGCTTACGTGATTTATTTGATTCAAAATTGTTCAAACTCACAAAATACCGATAAAAATGAAGAAATTCTCAAATAAAAACATTGGTTGAGACCGTGAAGCATAAAGATGTCGTTTTGGGACATTGGAAATTTTTTTGGCGAAGATTCGAACCAGTCGTACGTCTCCGAAAGCTTTTGGTTATCCGGCATTGATCGAGGTGAGGAGGTTGTGTCCGTGCCTCGTTGTGATGATGGGGGTGTGCGTCCCGTGTTACCTGACTTGAACCAGGTGTTTGTAGATGAGGCAGAACCATCTTACATTGCCCAAAGTTATCCGCGATACGAATACGGGACTTACTGATGCGTGTAAGTGTCGTATAGTTTTTAATGTATATTTTAAGCCCTTTTTAACACTTTATTCAAGTTTTAAATTTATAAAACACGATATTTACTAACACTAAACACACATATGGGCAAGTGCACCATTCGTGAGCGTAGTATAATGTTGGTAAGATACCGAGGTCGTCCAAGGACACAAGAGCTTTTAGTACCGGTTTATCCTCAACGTCTAATCAAATCAAAAATTTAGAAAAAAGTTTTAGACTAGAAAATAAAAACTAAAAATGCTGAAAAATAAAAATAAAAAAGATAGACAAGATGAATCACTTGGATCCGACTCGCCTTTATTGTAACCTTTGATTATTTTCGCACTTTTGCACTTTTTAAGAGATTATCATAGTTATAGTAGTAGGGCCCTCTTTTGAAGGTGACGTTACCCTCAATCCAGTAGTTTGAGTCAGCAAGGATACAATCCTAAAGGGTTGGATTATTGAAAGATAATTAATTAAGTTATTAATGCATAATGTGGTATGCCCCTCTTTTGAAGGTGACATTACCCTCGGCTAAGTAGTTTGAGTCAGAAGTGATACAATCCTAAATAGCCAGGTTAAAGTTTTAATAGTAGCTTACATATGAGGGGATCAATGAGTTCGGACCCCAGCCATCCAATACCAGTGGTTATTGAAGGAGGTCCTACTAAAATTGACCAGGTCCTTGCAGGATCTATATACTGAACAAGGCAAGACTCTTACCAAACCATTCCCTTAACCCCCGACCAGGTAGCCAACATATCTCCATATAGACCGTGGAGATATGAATGGTGTAAATCTTTTATTTTATATAGACAGTAAAATAACGCCAAGACACCATGGACAAATGATAAGGAAGATTCACCTTCAACATAAGAAACTAGTTATTAAAGTCATTAATACATAACCAAATAAAAAGTGCGAAAAGATTAAAAATAAAAAGTATTACACTAAACACTTGTCTTCACCAAGTGATGTAAGAGACTTAGGTAAACATGGCCTTTGTTTGCCAAGGGATGGTTTGCAAGTGAGCCAAGCACCCCTATTTATAGCCTGCACCGAAGCCCGGACACGGCCCCGTGTCCATTGGGCACGGCCCCGTGTCCACCCATCTTCTTTTTCTTCATTAAATTCAGTTTGTCTGCATTTGTTAACCATGCCCCCGTGTCCGATGGGCACGACCCCGTGTGCAGAAGCATATCTATACTATCAAGATTTGCCTAGATTCTGCGAATCTTTGCGTGACCACGGCCCCGTGTCCGCTGGGCATGCCCCCGTGGTGGGTGATAGAAGCTTCTACAACTTTGTCTTTTCTGCAGACACTTGGGCACCGTGTTCAGCCTTCTTTTCTCTTGTTTTTGCTTGGGGAGATGCTGTTGAGGGGTCGGGCATGTCACGTTTATTCCTTTTCTTGTATTATTGTTAGATTTAGCTGCATTTTTGCTTCTTTTGTCCATTTAAGCTCTTTTAATCCTGAAAATACAAAAGGAAGACAAAAACACACTTTTTCCAACATTAGTACTAAAAAAGGGTTAGTTTTATGTCACATTTGATGTAATTTATATGTTGCATTTTGCACACATCAAATACCCCCCACACTTGAATCTTTGCTTGTCCTCAAGCAAAACTCCTTATAATGTGGCTTACACTCCCAAATGGAACGGGTAGAAGAGAAGGTTTTGGGCTTGTCATAGAGTGTCGGGATTCCAAGATTCTTTATTGGGTTTTATTTTTATTTTATTTACAATCCTATTCGTCATGATTTATTTAGAACATTACATAAGATAAAATACTTATTAGGGCATAACATGACTCTTTAAAATTCCATTTATATACAAGTTCACATACCTCACGGGGGATCACTCAACACTCGGTCGAAGATGTATTTTTGTGAAACACTCGAGAGCGGCATGGAACTTACTCCTACCATAAGCTTGCCAAGCAATCAATCCTCCTCCTTTTTAACTATAAACCTTTGTAAATATCAAGAGGACTTTTGGGGAAAGGGTTAGGCTTGGGATAAAGGTAGGTGGTTGGGTTAGTGGTTAGTAGAAAAGGGCGAAAGGCGTAAAAAGCGTCGGTTTTCATAAAACATTTTGTTTTTTCTGACTTTTTATTCCAATGAAGCATTATTCAAACAAGCCTTCTTTTGATGAGCTTTGTTTGTTTATTGCTAACTTCATTTTTCTCTCTCTTTTTTTTTTGATAAGAAAGTCACAAGAAAACCGAGCTTTGTTACTAAAATAAAGGGTTTAAAATGAAAAAGGGTTTTGGTGGGTAAAAAGGGTGTTTGATTTGGGATAAGAAATGAAAAGGTTTAGGGTCAAAGGGGTTAACTAGGGTGATTTTGGTAGGTGGTAAAAAAAAATAATGGTGTTGAAATAAAAAGGTTTAGTCCTAATGCCTCCATCATTTACTTACTCAGGTTTAAGTTGGTAAGGACCGGGAATGTATCGTCATGGCAAGTTCTAGAGTTGTAAGAACCAACCGGCTATTCACACAAGAAACGAAAAATGAGCATTTAGTTTAAAGATGTGTATTTATATGCTCAATAAAGGCTCAAAACTCACTTTTTGTGGGAATGAGTTTTTATGTGATCAAGTATATATAATCAAATTTTAACTAGATTTGTCATGCCGTTTCATAATTTTCTTATGTTGGTTATTTTTATCACGACGCTATCGGTTGTAAATTTGTAAAAATATAACCTTTTTAGAACTTGTAATTCCCAAATTAAACCAAGACAAGTAAAAAAAAATGAAAAGATTTTGAAAAAAATTTGGGGTGTTAAGCGGTTCCAATAGAGTTTTGTGTAAGGCTTGTAATTAGGACTTGCAAAATTCAAGGTTTTAGCATCCCCCCACACTTAAATTACACATTGTCCTCAATGTGTCCCAAAAATAAGTTTTTAGGTTGATTGAATGTGTAAAAGTGTGTTTAAAAACAAATTTTTAGGTTACTGGGCATCTGGACACGGGCCCGTGGTGTATGGGCACGACCCCGTGTTTAGGTTGCCAGTAACAGAAATCATTAAAAAGAAACAGAAGCCTGGCCACGGGGGCGTGTTCGGCGAACACGCCCCGTGTCCAGTTACCTGAACTGGACGATTTTCTGCAGACGGTTCAGCATGGGACCGTGTTGGCTGGACACGGCCCGTGCCGAACTTGCTATAATGAAGAAAAATTTGCGGGAGGCTCTGTTTTTGTGCATGGGGCGCTGGTTCAAGTTTCCCTTGGTATCCTTCACCATCCCGAGTGTGTTTTACCCATTACAACATCATCCAAACACCAATTTAATTAAACCATCATTCCATTCGATAGAAAAAGTTACATAATATTCCTAATAAATTAAAATTCTAGATAAATAGGTCAGAAAACACAAGAAGTCTAAACCAAGAAGTTCTAGCCTAAAGTTTATTCTATTAGCAAAATTTCCAAAAAGATAATTCTCTCAGTTGGATGCGGCTTGAAGAACTTCTTCCTCCGGATATGGGTCCCTCACACGTCGGCGATCCATTCTTCTATCTCCCTAGGGAGAAGAAAGGCGGGCTCATTGGTATCATTTTGAGGGGGTGTAACCTCCACCGGGACTTCTTGCAAATTGTCAAGAGGAGGTTCCGCGGGGATGTCATCCCACCCGGTGGGATTATTGACTCCAAGTGCTAGGTTCCAATCCTCTTGAGGGAGGATTGGTTCTATGGGAGGTGTCACAAGAATGTTCAACCTCTGGTGCAAGAGGTTGATTTCTTGAAAACTGTTTTTCAACCCCACCATAAGATAATTTATACGGTCTATTAGGACCTCCTCTACCGATGTCATCTCATCAAGAGCTTCACGTAATTCCATGACGTAGCGTATGAGAGTTGTTTCGATTGAGGGTCTCCGTTCTCTTCGACTGTTTCTGGAATGTGCTGACGAAGTTCCACTGTTTTGGCTCGATATTCTATGAAAATAAACTGAAGAGAGTTCATTTCAATGAAACAGTAACCTTGGACACGGCCCCGTGCTCAATGAGCACAGCCCCGTGTTCACCTGTCTGCAGATTTTTGAAACAAGGAATCTTGGAGTTTTAAATTATTTTTCCGTTTGTTAAAGCATTTTTAAGCAGAAATAACTTAAAACAATGTTGTAGAACTTATTTTTAACAAGATTCCTTGAATAAAAACCTAACAAACATCACAATAAAGCTTGGAACCATGTTGATTTCAAGCTTTAATGGAGGTGTTTTGAGGTGAAAAATGAAGAAGAAGGTAATAGACAAAAGTAGAGAAGACAAGATGGTTGTTGGGAACCTTCTTTAGAATATACCTAGGATGGTATGTGTGAAGATCCACAAAATCTCTGTCTTTTGGAGTGGTCCAAATGTGCAGGAATCTTGGCTGCATTTATAGAAAACGACAGCATACTGCACATGGCCCCGTGTCGGCTGGACACGGCCCCGTGTGCAGGCAAGATCCTGGCACATTTTGTCCATATTCTGACAAAAAGTCAGACGGGAATCTTTTGGTGGACATGGGGGCGTGCTGACCTGGACACGGCCCCGTTTCTAGAGGCTGTTTATGAAGTTTCGTCTATTTCTAAGGAACTTATCCGGATCGGGCGGTTCCTTACTGGACGGAACAACCCCGAAGTGCCTGAGATACCTTATTAGTTCTAGATTTAGACGAGAACGCAAGAGGTTGTTGGTGAGGGTGATTCCTATGCTATATGTAGGTGGACAAGTCCAACCCTTTCCCGGGCTCTCGTTAAAGAAGGTGTATGCCGAATCACTCAGGTCTATGTATGCATCGAACGAAGTCGATGGGGAGTCCTTCACGGCACAATCGGCACAGGGACGACTATCGCTCAAGTCTTTGCCAAAGCTAGAGGTGATATCGGGAGCAACGAAGTTGTTTTTATTAGAATGCGTTCTCAACAGTTCTTCTTGGGTATCGTCTTGAGATGAATTAATGATATCCATCTCAAGTTCTTTTACCCAACTAAGAATTAGATCTTCCATTTGAAATAATTCATCACGAAGCATTTCTCCTAGAAGATTCTATTGAGAGCATTCGAGGGAGAGATATGGATTATTTTTACTTTCGCCCCTCTTAAGGCTACAGGAAAACAATGGGTCTATATAGTGGGGCTTATAATTTAGAAAATAACATTCTAAATCTTTATGATTGCCACCACATATTTGACACCACGTACCATAAGAGGGCCGATAGTAAAAAAAATCAGTATCACTCATGTTTGTGTCAGAAATTACCAACCGTCGGGATCTTACGGATCTGTTTTCAGTAACTGAAACTTGGGCACGGGGCGTGTTGAGTGGGCACGGCCCCGTGTTAAGCTACTGTCTGACTTAAAGCTGGATTGCCAGTACCAAAGATTGGGCACGACGTGTTCAGCGGGCACGGCCCGTGCTGAGTTCTGCAGAAGCTGAAAATTTAAGAAAAATCCTAAAAAAAACAGAAAAATAAGAAAAAACGATTAGGCAGTTGATTCCTAACTTTCTTAAAATCCTTGTGTCCCCGGCAACGGCGCCATAAACTTGATGCGTGTAAGTGTCGTATAGTTTTTAATGTATATTTTAAGCCCTTTTTAACACTTTATTCAAGTTTTAAATTTATAAAGCACGATATTTACTAACACTAAACACACATATTGGCAAGTGCACCCATCGTGTGCGTAGTATAATGTTGGTAAGATACCGAGGTCGTCCAAGGACACAAGAGCTTTTAGTACCGGTTTATCCTCAACGTCTAATCAAATCAAAAATTTAGAAAAAGGTTTTAGACTAGAAAATAAAAACTAAAAATGCTGAAAAATAAAAATAAAAATAAAAACAGATAGATAAGATGAATCACTTGGATCCGACTCGCCTTTAGTGTAACCTTTGATTATTTTCGCACTTTTGCACTTTTTAAGAGATTATATTAGTTATAGTAGTAGGCCCAGTAGTTTGAGTCAGCAAGGATACAATCCTAAAGGGTTGGATTATTAAAAGATAATTAATTAAGTTATTAATGCATAATGTGGTATGCCCCTCTTTTGAAGGTGACGTTACCCTCGGTTAAGTAGTTTGAGTCAGCAGGGATACAATCCTAAATAGTCGGGTTAAAGTTTTAATAGTAGCTTACATATGAGGGGATCAATAAGTTCGGATGCCCGCCATCCAATACCAGTGGGTATTGAAGGAGGTCCTACTAAAATTGACCCAGGTCCTTGCAGGATCTATACACTGAACAAGGCAAGACTCTTACCAAACCATTCCCTTAACCCCCGACCAGGTAGCCAACATATCTCCATATAGACCGTGGAGATATGAATGGTGTAAATCTTTTATTTTATATAGACAGCAAATTAACGCCAAGACACCACGGACAAATGATAAGGAAGATTCACCTTCAACATAAGAAACTAGTTATTAAAGTCATTAATACATAACCAAATAAAAAGTGCGAAAAGATTAAAAATAAAAAGTATTACACTAAACACTTGTCTTCACCAAGTGATGTAAGAGACTTAGGCAAACATGGCCTTTGATTGTCAAGAACTCTTACGATCAATCTTGGATCCCGAGACTACTCACACACTCTATGATAGATGATGGTGGTGGATGTGGGTTGTGATGGTGGTGGTGGGTGGGTGAAGTGTGAGAGAGGTGGTTTGCCAAGGTATGGTTTGCAAGTGAGCCAAGCACCCCTATTTATAGCCTGCACAGAAGCCCGGACACGGCCCCGTGTCCACCCATCTTCTCTTTCTTCATTAAATGCAGTGTGTCTGCATTAGTTGACCACGCCCCCGTGTCCGATGGGCACGACCCCGTGTGCAGAAGCGTATCTGTACTATCAAGATTTGCCTAGATTCTGCGAATCTTTGCGTTGACCACGGCCCGTGTCGGCTGGGCACGCCCCCGTGGTGGGTGATAGAAGCTTCTATAACTTTGTCTTTTCTGAAGACACTTGGGCACGCCCCCGTGCTCAGTGAGTACGAGGCGTGTTCAGCCTTCTGTTCTTTTGTTTTTGCTTGGGGAGACGCTGTTGAGGGGTCGGGCATGTCACGTTTATTCCTTTTCTTGTATTATTGTTAGATTTAGCTGTATTTTTGCTTCTTTTGTCCATTTAAGCTCTTTTAATCCTGAAAATACAAAAGGAAGACAAAAACACACTTTTCCAACATTAGTACTAAAAAAGGGTTAGTTTTATGCCACATTTGATGTAATTTATATGTTGCATTTTGCACACATCACTTACCATTCGTATACGGAAAACCAACACAAGTTAGAGTATGAGGAAGGTGCTAAGGAGTTCGAGGAAAATGATAACGAAGTCGAAGACGGTGCTAACGACTTTGAGGAAAATGATAACGAAGTCGAGGAATGTGCTAAGGACTTTGAGGAAAATGATAACAAAATCGAGGAAGGTGTAATGCACCTTGAGGAGGGTGTTGACGACGACGAACCTGCTAACGAGGAAGGTGTTGACGACGACGAACGTGCTAACAAGGAACGTGCTAACGAGGAACGTGCTAACGAGGAAGGTGCTAATGACGAGAAAAAAACAAAAAATGTATGACATAACCGTGAATTACGTGTTATTCGTGTTATATAATGTTGATATAATTTTAAAGTGAAAAAAATGATTTTGTATACGTGTTATTCGTTATAGATAATTTTTATTAAGTAGTCAATTACGTGATATTCGTGTTATATAATTTTGATCTGATTTTAGAGTGAAAAAAATGATTTTGTATACGTGTTATTCGTTATATATAATTTTTATTAGGTAGGAGAAATCTAGAAAATGTTTGACCCGAGCCGACCTTAACCCGAACCCGACCCGACAATTGTGTCATACATATTAACCCGATTTCGTTATCATTTTGGTGAAATATTATATATGTTCTGGGGAAATATTTTGTTAAAAATAGATTACTTAGGCTTGTAAATGAACCGAACGAACACGAACGAGGCATGTATACTGATTAAAAGTAGAAAATGTATGACACGAAATTTCATACAAACCCAAAAATGTGTCAACATATTAACCCGAACCCGATGTTCAACCCGAGTTTTTTTATTGTTTTTTCGACAAATTAATATATTAATTTCATTTATGTGGATTTCTAGTGAACCTTTTTGTAACATTCCTAAATTTATCATATAAATTATAGGTTTGGTTAAATTTATTAACCACTAGTAACTAGTTATTTTTATTCAACCCAAATAGTTTTAAACACTATTTTATATAGTTGGTTGAAATATTATATTAATAGGCCTGTATATAGGTGACCTTTTTAAATAAAAGTATATATAAAAACTTATAATATTAGACGGGTAGATTACGGGTAAGTTAACTGTAAAAAAATATATGTACCTAAACGGGCCTAGTGACCGTATAATAACTAAACTACAAAAGTATATTATATTTTGAACCTACTCTATTTTTAATGAAACTTAGACCCAAATGTAAACAAAAATATTCTCATTCTAATGACATATTTATTATTTTCTAAAACTTCATATTTTAGAAGTTATACGCGCCAAATAACTGAAGCAATTAAATTAATTATAATATATAAAATAATTAAAATAATAAAATTAAACTTTTGAATTCTTTAGTTGCACCTGTCGAAGAGAAATCAAAAGATAAGAATAAAATTAAAATAATAATGATAATAAAGATAAACGTAGGAATATAATAATATATATATTAAATAAAAATAAAATAATATCTAAGTTGGACGTGTCCAACATAATATCAAAATTGTATTCATGCAAACTTGGTGTCTTCCACATGGATACGTGTAAAGCTCTACTTAACTTAGAATTTCCTATAAATAGGATAGGCCTTCCCTTCAAAAAACAAAATCCAATTCCTTTCATTTTACGTGTATGTCGCCAAACTCTCTCTCTCTAGAATTCTATTCTCATAATTTTATATTTTTCACCCCATAATAATAATAATAAAGCCATGTCCTGTTTTAAGTGTTTTAACTCCCGATCACCGCTACCCGGTCCGATTGATCTGAGCCTCATAACATATGTTAGGGCTCTGCCCGACTAAGTTGTTGGGGTTCTGTCTTGTGACATAGGGACAAGGTTGAAATTAGGGGTATTATACTTAACACGAGTGCTTTATATATTTTTAATAGCTCAAAAGATTTTACCCAATATTTTACCAGGAGACTTTCTAGTTGAACCCTAAAGTTACAAAGTGGGTCCATTTTCTTTTCTCACTATTTTATTTCCTTTTTCTTTGTAATATAATTATATTCAAAAAAATGACCCAAACCATAACAACTCTCACCAAAACTATTATATTTTTATTATTATTATTATTATTATTATTATTATTATTTATATTTTGTCTAAAAAGAAACCCTAATTGAGACACCAAGTAATCCTACACAATCCCTAAAATTTTCAGAACAATCGAAATCAGGATCAGGGCCCCTAAAACTCAAGGGGGGCATTTCCCATTCGATATTATCATCACAGTTTTACGTGTAATTCGATTTTAATCGATCTGTCGACTCACCAAGGCTTCCAAGACGCGTGGCAACCCTATGTTAAAAGTGACTTGTCGCGCCACACGACAGCGCCCTTTTTCCAGTATATATTCAGGAGTGTGGGACTTAGATTTCTGCGTTGGAGCGACGAACAAATTCGTTTTATGCTTTGAGATATCACCTGATTACTACCAAACACACACTAGCTCGAATTCTGCTACGATACAGGGTATTAACTTGATCGCTGCTACGATTCAATGTCCGATCGATTGAAACTATCCGACCGGATGTTTAAGCGCTATCCTTTGTCATTAGTCGTGATTCCGACAGGATGTTTGAGTACCACCCGAACTCGGGGAATACTCTGTCATTCGTTGTGAATCCGATGGATGTTTAAGTGATTGCATTTTGTCATTCGTTGTGAGGGTTTTAATCTCGTGAGTTATCGTAAATGTTGTATTAGTTACTTACCTAGTTCGGGTGCACTAGGTTACAAGACTAAGCAATAGGCTAAGCTCTGCCCGTATAAATCTGCATGCTTATAAAGTGAGTCATTCTCTTTTTATCAAATTACTTTATAAATTCTTAAATATTTTCAAAGTTATAATTACAGTGATTAAGTTTATGTAGTCATCAAATTACAGCCGGTATGTGGGGTATTGTGCACATTACTACTGTTTTTATCACTTTAGGTGGGCAAACCTAATTAGTGATACTCGTCACTATTGGGTGAATGGACTCAATAGTGATATGACCACAGTCACGAAACGAGTCGATGAGAAATACTGTGGGTAGTTGTTTGATATCTGAAACATTGTAATCTCTCTTAATACTGTAGATTATAACAAATGAGTCGTTTTAGTAAAATGAATGAACTCACCAGTATTTCCTGCTGACAAAACCTTTTTAAAACGCGTTTCAGGTAATTATAGTAGATTGGAATAATAGATGGATATGGCACTGAAAGGCTTCAAGAAGTGGCTTATTTTATTAATTAAATAAAATTTAGAAATATGGTTTTATGTAATCAAATTTATCTTTATTAAAGCTACCATTGTAAAACATGGGTTTATCCCATCTATTTAATAAATAAAATCCGGTGTTTTCTAAACTCTGATATTTTTCCTAACTCACGGTCCTGATGAAATTTCCGCTGCAATATTTTTCAAAATAATCACCGGTACCACTGGGCTGTTCGCGGCTCCCGATTCCATTCAGGGTGGGTCGGGGGTCGTGACAGAAGGTGGTATCAGAGCCACTGTTTTAAGCCAATAGGTGTTGTGAGAATAATACCTAAGTTTATATAAAAGAGTTAGGAGATTGCTATTAACTGGTAGCACACATGATAGCATTTAGACTTGAACTTAAGAAAAGATGCCTTAGTATCAGCTTCGAGATAAGCTAAATACTTGTGCAAATAAAGTGTGATAGATATTGGTATGCCGCAAGAATAATGATTAGAACATTGCAAAGTACGATAAATAAGCAATAACACTTAACTACTGTTAATTATTTATTGATACTACTTTGTTCTAGAATATGATTCGTCAGGTGAATACTAAATTCCTGATTCTGTGTTGAAAGTCATAATGCACTTTCCAAGTCATGATTTAAGAAAAATACTATTTATGGGAAATATAATAATTACCTCTCTGGCGAGAACCGGGTAAGAAGGAGTATAATATGTCAAACAAGTGACAAGATTTCCCTAAATAGTATCATGATCTGATATTTGACTTGTTTTTGGAAATATGAATTTGTTAAATACATTGACCTTACTAAGGGTATGTATATTACAGCATGTGAAAAATATGATTATATAGATAGGTATATCTATAAGGAAATCCTAAAACCATAAGGATTGACAAATTGGAATAAAGCACAAGCATATGTGTCTAGATTTCTTTATTAGGAATCTCTTTTCCGATATCAAACATTATTTCGTTTGATTATCTGCCTAGTAACTCGAGCGACAATAATAACAATAGAAACCCATTAAGTTGGGATACCATCAAAAGTAAAGAATTTCCAACGCGTTACCATAAACTATTAACGCAAGTAAGAAGCATGTAAAGTTGTGATAATATACAAGAAAACACATGAAAATTTAATTATAAGTCCACAGAAGTTGAAGTGTATCACACACAACTTTCGAGGCAAGACCTTTGGAAAATATAAATTAGGCACGATGACATTAATGTTAATTCCGTCAGTAGAAGAACTACTAATAAAAAAAGAAGCACTTTGCCACGTAATCCTACAAACAACATGAATTTCGCTAAGGTACGCTAAAACAGGATTTCACAACCATCAGTGCACAGTCTAATCAGAGTCATAATTATTATCACTGCAAAAGGAGTCACATACCTTTGCAAATTCCCTATTTTATTTTATTTAACATTCCCTGGTAATGTCACTTAACAACAGTTATCACACGAAATTCCAGATAAAGTTTTTATATTTCTTTTCGTTGAAATCCTGACTTTTGCATATAATAAGTTGACTTTCGCGTTTCTATTCCTCTAATGGTCATCATACCATGAGGATTTCTTTCATAGTAGCCAATATTGATATGTTTCATTTCTTGGTAAATCCACACGTTACACATGCACTGTTTATTACGCATGTGGTTCGTTTGATTTATGAAGACCACTGGAGGGCTTCATTCCGATTTATTATTTTATCCAAACTCATTCCGCTCTTTGCACTGTGAACCGCATTATTGCAAAACGGTAACTCTTTGATATCGAGTCAATGAATTTTGTTAAACCATTGAGGTAAAGAATTTATATTTTATATATATAAAAATTATATTGAGATATACTCCCATTTAAGTTTATGTTTTAAGTTATTTATTATTAATAATTTTATTATTAGTAATAAATTAATAACAGTAGTGTTAGTATTATTTTTAGGTATTAGGGTTATTATCAAAGACAGATATTAAGTAGCCTAGCCTTAGTTAGGCATGGACTGATCACCTATGCTTAAACAAGGCAGCACTAACCAATATCCACCCATGATAATGACTAGTTAATATATATAAATTAAGTCATCATACTTATTTAGTAAATTTTAAGTATATATAAAAATATATACTTTATACTGTAAGGAGAAGACATATTTTCATAAAATAATACAAGAATTAGAGGAATGAATAAAATTATATAAATAATTGTCTATCACATGTTTTGTGGTAACTATGTACCGTAACGCTTTGGCAAGAAAATAACCATATAAAAATAAAATGGTAGTCAGCAACTACGTTGGGTTAGGGGAACATTGTAATATATAAGACTAGTCCCCATTTTCACTTATTTACAACATTTGTAAATACATTCACAACGTTATATGGTTTCAAAATAAAAATAAGTAATCACATAAAATTGACTCATTAAGTGATATATATTTTCAAATTATTTTACAAATACTTTTATACAATAAATATTTTTACACCTTTAATTTTCATTTAAGGTTATAAATAATAGTAATTTCTTTTACAAAATAACAATACTAAAATATTTTGTAATGTAATAACTTCATTGCGGTGTTTTGCCATATATATTACATAGTAAATATAAGTTATTTTACATAATATAGTAAAATACTAAAATAATATTTATTTAAAAGTGGTGACCATTTACATAAAGTAAAAATGCGTAACAAATAATATATATTACATAGTAATTATATTTGATATGTAAGATACGGCTCAGACAGGGACACAAATAATATATATTACATTTGCTTTACAAAAATAATATAATGGTTGGTCATGCCAAAACAACTTGTTCTTATTATATTTTGACCTCTAGGACATAGTATGAAAATATGGTCACTAATAGTATACTATCACATTGTTTCACAATTAAAACAACTTGGAACTCTAAACAATGATACACTAACTCTATTGTCTTTTGGTGTATCTTTGCAATTCACTCATCTCAACACTTTGATTTTCTCATATCATAAATATTTGACAAATCATTTTTCATGCTTTTATTTCATTTGGAACCTGTCAATTCTAAGTCTTCCTCAATTGCCAATCAAAGTAAGCTTTCTTTTGACAAAGAATTTTATTAATTCTAAAAATTCCTTCACATTCATTTTTTTATCATATATCTTTTGGCTTGAACCTAGTCACTTTGAAAATTTTATCATCTCATTCATTTGTTATCGATTTCTTGAACTAATTCATTTGAACCATTGAATCCTACTTATGGTACAACTCGTATTCACAAAATTTGATATTTTAATTCTGTGTCATCTACCTTAATATTGTTTTTATTAACTAAAATATGACATAAGTCTAAAAGAAATATCATAACCCAAATCTCGAGGACGAGATTTAAAACAAGGTGGGGAGAATGTAACATTCCTAAATTTATCATATAAATTATAGGTTTGGTTAAATTTATTAACCACTAGTAACTAGTTATTTTTATTCAACCCAAATAGTTTTAAACACTATTTTATATAGTTGGTTGAAATATTATAATAATTGGCATGTATATAGGTGACCTTTTTAAATAAAAGTATATAAAAACTTATAATATTAGACGGGTAGATTACGGGTAAGTTAACTGTAAAAAAATATATGTACCTAAATGGGCCTAGTGACCGTATAATAACTAAACTACAAAAGTATATTGTATTTTGAACCTACTCTATTTTTAATGAAACTTAGACCCAAATGTAAACAAAAATATTCTCATTCTAATGACATATTTATTATTTTCTAAAACTTCATATTTTAGAAGTTATACGCGCCAAATAACTGAAGCAATTAAATTAATTATAATATATAAAATAATTAAAATAATAAAATTAAACTTTTGAATTCTTTAGTTGCACCTGTCGAAGAGAAATCAAAAGATAAGAATAAAATTAAAATAATAATGATAATAAAGATAAACGTAGGAATATAATAATATATATATTAAATAAAAATAAAATAATATCTAAGTTGGACGTGTCCAACATAATATCAAAATTGTATTCATGCAAACTTGGTGTCTTCCACATGGATACGTGTAAAGCTCTACTTAACTTAGAATTTCCTATAAATAGGATAGGCCTTCCCTTCAAAGAACAAAATCCAATTCAGTTCATTTTACCTATATGTCGCCAAACTCTCTTTCTAGAATTCTATTTTCATAATTTTATATTTTTCACCCCATAATAATAATAAAGCCATGTCCTGTTTTAACTCCCGATCACCGTTACCCGGTCCGATTGATCTGAGCCTCATAACATATGTCAGGGCTCTGCCCGACTAAGTTGTTGGGGTTCTGTCTCGTGACATAGGGACAAGGTTGAAATTAGGGGTATTATACTTAACACGAGTGCTTTATATATTTTTAATAGCTCAAAAGATTTTACCAAATATTTTACCAGGAGACTTTCTAGTTGAACCCTAAAGTTACAAAGTGGGTCAATTTTCTTTTCTCACTATTTTATTTCCTTTTTCTTTGTAATATAATTATATTCAAAAAAATGTCCCAAACCATAACAACTCTCACCAAAACTATTATATTTTTATTAAAACCTATATAAATTAACAAGTTTTCTATGCATAAGGACTTGTACATTATGCTTTGCACATTATTCAAAAAAAAAAAAAAACTTGACTTTTTAGTTTTAACCCAAAGGTTTGTATCTTTTACAATTTTAACCCTACATAATTTGTTTTTTTAACTTTAACCCAAAACTTTTCATTATTTGCAATTTAACTTCACAACTTTTGTCACTTATACTTTTCATCTTTCGCAAATTTCCGTTTTACGTATAGTTCTAAATTTTTCGAGTTAATACGACGCAACGTGCATGTGTGGTTCAACGTTTTTGCCTCTATTTTTTCATGTTTGACAGGTTCATCGCAACACGCATATCTTAGGTCAAGTGAGTGTTGGTGGTCGATGACGGTTGTGTGACATTAGTACTATTTGACACCATTTTACGCCCCGCTGCAACGCGGGGTGTGCTTTGTGGGTTTTTCAAAGAAAATATGGTTATGCATATGGTTGTCGTAACATTGGCTTTAGGGGTTTTCCAAAAAAAAAATGATTTTTTTTACTTTTCACCCAAAAGTATTTCATAAATTACTTTTAACCCAAAACTTTTTATCTTTTGCAATCTATCTTCATAACTTTTTTTACTTTCAACTTTATTCCTTTATAGTTTTCATTTTCCGCAAATTTTGCGCTTTATGCTTGGTTCTAAATTTTGTGACATAACACATCACAGCGTGCGTCTTTGGCTTAACGTTTTTACGTTTCGTTCTAAATTTTGCGAGTTAACACGACGCAACGTGCGTGTGTGGGTGAACGTTTTTACATCGTCTATTTTTTCCCCGTTTGACACGTTTAACAACATGCGTGTATGGGAGAACGTTTTACATCGTCTATTTTTCCCCGTTTGACAGGGTTAACATAATGTGCGGGTCCTAGACCGACTTAGTATATAACTAAAGAATCACCGTCGCATTGCGGCGGGTCGTAATCCTAGTTATTACTATTATTTATATTTTGTCTAAAAAGAAACCCTAATTGAGACACCCAAGTAATCCTACACAATACCTAAAATTTTCAGAACAATCGAAATCAGGATCAGGGCCCCTAAAACTCAAGGGGGGCATTTCCCATTCGATATTATCATCACAGTTTTACGTGTAATTCGATTTTAATCGATCTGTCGACTCACCAAGGCTTCCAAGACGCGTGGCAACCCTATGTTAAAAGTGACCTGTCGCGCCACGCGACAGCGCCCTTTTTCCAGTATATATTCAGGAGTGTGGGACTTAGATTTCTGCGTTGGAGCGACGAACAAATTCGTTTTATGCTTTGAGATATCACCTGATTACTACCAAACACACACTAGCTCGAATTCTGCTACAATACAGGGTATTAACTCGATCGCTGCTACGATTCAATGTCCGATCGATTGAAACTATCCGACCGGATGTTTAAGCGCTCTCCTTTGTCACTAGTCGTGATTCCGACAGGATGTTTGAGTACCACCCGAACTCGGGGAATACTCTGTCATTCGTTGTGAATCCGATGGATGTTTAAGTGATTGCACTTTGTCATTCGTTGTGAGGGTTTTAATCTCGTGAGTTATCGTAAATGCTGTATTAGTTACTTACCTAGTTCGTGTGCACTAGGTTACAAGACTAAGCAATAGGCTAAGCTCTGCCCGTATAAATCTGCATGCTTATAAAGTGAGTCATTCTCTTTTTATCAAATTACTTTATAAATTCTTAAATATTTTCAAAGTTATAATTACAGTGATTAAGTTTATGTAGTCACCAAATTACAGCCGGTATGTGGGGTATTGTGCACATTACTACTGTTTTTATCACTTTAGGTGGGCGAACCTAATTAGTGATACTCGTCGCTATTGGGTGAACGGACTCAATAGTGATATGACCACAGTCACGAAACGAGTCGATGACAAATACTGTGGGTAGTTGGTTGATATCTGAAACATTG
This sequence comes from Helianthus tuberosus, assembly GCA_030545235.1. NCBI lineage: Eukaryota > Viridiplantae > Streptophyta > Magnoliopsida > Asterales > Asteraceae > Helianthus > Helianthus tuberosus. The sequence goes on along the minus strand of CM060383.1, from coordinate 31,420,950 downwards.
TAATCCCTCTTAATACTGTAGATTATAACAAATGAGTCGTTTTAGTAAAATGAATGAACTCACCAGTATTTCCTGCTGACAAAACCTTTTTAAAACGCGTTTCAGGTAATTACAGTAGATTGGAATAATAGATGGATATGGAACTGAAAGGCTTCAAGAAGTGGCTTATTTTATTAATTAAATCAAATTTAGAAATATGGTTTTATGTAATCAAATTTATCTTTATTAAAGCTACCATTGTAAAACATGGGTTTATCCCATCTTTTTAATAAATAAAATCCGGTGTTTTTTAAACTCTGATATTTTTCCTAACTCACGGTCCTGATGAAATTTCCGCTGCAATATTTTTCAAAATAATCACCGGTACCACTGGGCTGTTCGCGGCTCCCGATTCCATTCAGGGTGGGTCGGGGGTCGTGACACTTTTTTTGAGGTATTTGGGTCACTTGAAGAATTGAAGAATTGGGTATACAAAAGAGAAGTTGCGAAAGGTTACGTCATTGTGACCCAACGAACGATAACAAAAGACGAAGGTTCGTCAGCAAGGACAGTGAAGATATGGTTGCAATGCGATCGTGGCGGCGAACACAAAAGTAAAGCAACAGTTCGATGTTCCGGTAGCAAAAAAGGTTGGTTGTCCTTTTAGTCTGATAGGGAAACTAGACTCAAGTAGTGGTAATTGGAGCCTTGTGGAGAAGAAAAACATTCACAACCATGAGCCTGCTGTATTTCTCGAGGGCCACGCGTTTGCTAGAAGACCGACCCCGGACGAAGAATCACTAGTGGAGAGACTTTATCTGCAAAACATGGAGCCTACAAATATACATTTAACCATAAGAAAACAAAACCTACAAAGCGTGTGCATTCTACAAGACATACAAAACATGATTAAAAAGATTAAACTCAAAATGTACGGCGATCGAACTCCAATGCAGATATTGGAGAGCATGTTGCAAGAAGAAAGGTACGTTTATTTCACCAGGATGAATCCTTCCACAAACACGGTCGAGGAGGTTTTCTTCTTTCATCCGGACTCGTGCAACATGTGGCGTGCATTCCCACATGTGTTGATGATTGATGCTACCTACAAGATGAATGAGTATAAGCTTCCGTTTATTCAAGTTGTGGGTGTGACATCGACACACAAGTCTTTTTGTGTGGCTCATGCGTTTGTCTCTAAAGAAAAAAAGATAACTTCTTATGGGTCCTGGAGAAGCTCAAAGAATTGTTGGTAGATTGTATGGAGCCACGTGTAATTGTGATAGATAAGGATCAAGCTTTGATGAACGCTTGCGATAAAGTATTCCCAAAAGCTTCCAAATTGCAATGTAGGTGGCACATCTCACCGAATATTCTAAAACACTGTCAGGCAAAATTTACGGATGAAGACTGGAAAATATTCAAGCTTTCTTGGTCTCGACTGTGTAGTTCTCCCACTCCGACGCTATACAATTATAACTTTGAGCGGCTTTTCACGCGACTGACTAACGACGGACGATCAAGTACATATTATATTAGTTTACATACATTCATCGATACATATATACATACAAACATTACAAATCGTTGTATTCAATTTTTTTTCAGATGTTCTGGAGTATTTGTATAATGTGTGGCTGAAAGATTATAAAGAAAAGTTCGTTTCAGCTTGGACTAACACAGTCCCCAATTTTGGTCAACATACAACCAACAGAGTTGAAAGCCAGCATTCTAAGTTTAAGAGATATATTAAAGGGCTAAACAACTCGCTCCATAGACTTGTGTGGCTTGTTGGCAAAGTTGTAGAGTCACAACACATACAAATAAAACTTAGTTTTCAGGAGAGCAGGTCCGTGAAAATGGGGGACCACAGAATGCCGTTTTTTGACAACCTACACGGTAATGTTTCCCAAAAAGCCTTAGAGTTGTTGGTTGTCGAGAGGAAAAAGCTACATGCGTTGAGGGTAGGAGGGGGACTTGTGGCCACCAGCTTTCTACAGGTTGTGGGTTGCCATGTGCTTGTCAGATGGAGTGGTGGGAAAGTACAGGTAATATAACAACTATAACATATGATTCGATACATAGAATATAATCATCATTATACTTAATGTTTTACCAATGATTATTGAAAAACAGGTTGCAAAATTCCACTTGCCGCGATAGACAAATTCTGGACAAAACTTGATTTTTTGACAGAAAAACTTAATCAAGACGATTGTAATATTCATGCGGAAATGGATAGACTCACACAGCAACTACAGGCGCAACCACCTCTAGTGGTAAAAAGTATGTTGTCGAAGATGAAAGTGGTGTTGAATCCAAGTATGACTGACCATCAACCGCCTGAGGTACAACAAGATACCCAGGGCCGCCCAACTACGAAAGCAAAACAACAAAAGAATGAAGACCTTGCGAAACGTAAAGATAAACAACCCGAATCTCAGGGGAACGACTACACTCAAAACCCAAATGTGCGACGTAGTCGTTCAAAGAAAAGCAAAGAAGAAAAAATACACTTCCGATTATAGATAAAGACTTTCCACTGTTGGCCGGGCACAGGTACATACATACATACATACATACATATTTTTAGAATTCTTTTTCAATTTTTTACTTTTTAATATTTTTTAGTTTTTTATTTTTTTTTGCCAATTATAGGTACAAAAACATGATCGAGCGTTTTAAGGATTGGCTTCCATCTAGCTATCGGAGATACATAACACATATCGAAGATGCCCAGCCGGACGGTAACTGTGGGTTTCGATCCATAGCTATGGGTTTGGGGTTGGACCAGAAACAGTGGAAGTGGGTCCGCCAAGAGCTACTCGACGAGATGTTCATTAACAAAAAGCGCTGGGGGCATATACTCGAATCATTGGACAAGGGATGTTACGACAATATGTATCGATCGATAAATTGGTTAAATGCTCAACCTGCACCAAAGGCATGTTGGATGGTGTTGCCCTACACAGGGTTGTTGGTGGCTCAAAAATTTGGTGTGATTGTTCAACATTTAAGCAAAGGTGTTTGTCAAACTTACTTCCCCATGTTCGATGGACCGCAGGTTTACCCGAACCATTCCATTTTAACGATCGCTTATGTCGAAGGTGGCCATTTCATTATGGTTAAGTTAGCGGATGATAGCCCGATGCCAGTACCAAATGGACTTTGGAATATATTCCGAAGTATGGAAGCTATGGAATGGGAGACAATGTACATGTCTCGTATTGCACAGGGTAGGGCGTTACTACGTAGTAATAGAACTCGACAAAAAGAAGTTATTGACTTGTATTAGGTGTAGCATCCGTGAAACATAGTGTACGCAACGAATTTATTAATGTTTCTCTTTAATATAATTTAAATATATTGTAACATCCGTCAAATATAGTGTACGGAACAATCTTTTTATAAATTTTTTTAATTAAAGTGCTTCATATAAAAGAAAAGAGTACAAAATAAAAGAAAACTATTGTTTTAAAGGGATTTAAAATTGTTGACTCAAAATAAAAATGAAATCTGTTTTTGTTTTTTTTTAATAAAAGGAATTAATTTTAATATAAATAAATGAATAATAAAAAATGTCAAAAAATGCAAAAAACCGGCCCTAAGCCAGTTTCAACGCGGCTCGAACTCGTGACCTCTCAGTTAAATGCACCCGTCCCTTCCACTGGGACAAGTGTCTCACCCGTTGATTATCCTGATTCTTTTTTCTCTTATACTAAGTTTCATAGATTCAAAAAGGAAAAAAAACAACTCCTATACGGCTCTCATTGACCCATACGCCTCTCATTGACCCCAAACATTTTTCTAGCTTAAATAAAGGGGTAAACTAGATCTAAAATTTCAAAACCCACACACTAAAACATGAAGAACACACACACAAACGCTCTGGACCACACGATTTTCACAAGACAAAGTCTGGACCACACCATGAAGGTTAGTTTGCATTCCAAATTTTATTGCTTAATCTTCAACCTTTTTTTTGTTTTTTGGTTTTATTTCCGCCGTTTGTGGAGGTGTTGGGTTTGACGGTGGTGGGGGATTGACGACGGTGGGAATTGACGGCGGTGGGGGACTGACGGTGGTGGGGATTGACGACGGTGGGGATTGACGGCTGTGGTGGTGGTGGTGGGTATTGACGTCTGTGGTGGTGGTGGTTAGGAGGGTGTGGTGGTGGCTGTGGTGGTGGTGGTGGTGGTGGGGATTGACGGCTGTGGTGGTGGTGGTTGTGGTGGTGGTTAGGCGGGTGTGGTGGTGGTGGTTGTGGTGGTGAGGATTGACGGCTGTGGTGGTGGTGGTTAGGCGGGTGTGGTGGTGGCTGTGGTGGTGGTGGTGGTGGTTGTGGTGGTGGTTAGGCGGGTGTGGTGGTGGTTGTGGTGGTGGTGGTAGCGTAACCCTACCCGACCCCCGGCCCGGCCCGTTTGCCGGGTCTAGTTATATCATCGTTATTTTTTTTTAAATGTGCACATGTTATTTTTATTAAGTAATATTATTATTATTAATATTATTATTAATATTATTATTATTATTATTATTATTATTATTATTATTATTATTTTTAACAATATATTTTCGGATGTCGGGTCTAATGCTATAATTGTATGTTTTATTAATAGGATATTGAAAGTCAGTGTTTTGATGGTGGTGGTAGCGTAATTCTTATGGAGAAGTACACTGCGTTCATATTTCAGATTCAAACGCTTAACTGCGTTCGTATTCCAGATTCATGCACTGGAACGTCCACCAAGGACAATGCTTCTGCGTCACCAACCTCGAGGGAGAACTCCTTCTGTATGGATTGGTTTTTCATGATGTGGAAGCGGTTACCGAGAATGATTCTGCAACAACGAGCGAGCGCCAGATCAGGCCGGAGGTTCTTCATGTGGTAATGGGGAAGCGGAAAGCACGTTTACCGTGGAATGCATCCTTAAACTTGATAGCAACAATATGGTGACCGAATAGAGATCTGAATAACCGATACAGTTTGCAAGAATTTAAGAATATGTAACAATTAGCGATTTAGGGTTTAGTCGTTACATTTTATATTAAAGTGACACGTTTTGTGTATTAATATAAAACGATGTTTCGTGTATTTATTGCGTTATGGTTAATAAATGACAAATGAAAAACAATTAAAGACATAATAATAATTGATAAATAAAAAATTTGACATTTAAATATGAAGTTTTAAATAATAATAATATTACTTAATAAAAATAACATATGCACATTTAAAAAAAACGATGATATAACTAGACCCGGCAAACGGGTCGGGCCGGGGGTCGGGTAGGGTCATGGGTTTGACGGTGAGGGTTTTCGTGGTGGTGTTTAACGGTGAGGGTTGGTTTTTGACGGTGGCAGTTAGTGTTTGACGGTGAGGGTTAGTTTTTGACGGTGGCGGTTAGGGTTTGACGGTGGCGGTTAGAACTTAGGACGGTGGCGGTTAGTGTTTGACGGTGGCGGTTATGGTTTGACGGGTTTAGTGGTGGTGGCGGCGGGTCGGGTTTTAGTGGTGGTGGCGGCGGGTCGGGTTTGGTGGTGGTGGCGGCAGGTCGGGTTTGGTGGTGGTGGTGGCGGGTCGGATGTGGTGGTGGTGGGTCGGCTATAAAATTCGTTACTAAAATTATTACAAGTTTATAGAAATTGTAAAAAGTTTATAATATGACACGTATTATATATTAATTTTTGCAGATATGTCGTCAGACGAGGAGGAGTTTGGTGCGGGACAGGTGCCTGGATTCAATGAGATGACCGGGGGTGATTGTTTGGGTATTCCCTATATGGACTACCCGAACAATTCTAGGGAGTATAAACGTTTTAACAGGTTGCGACAAATGAAGGTGGGGCGGCATAGGTCATTGTCATGGGATGCTTTACGGGACGTCGGGGAGGAGGAGAGGGCCCGGGGTTTGATCAGGGAGAATTCCCCGTGGGATCTCATGTTTTCGGTGGCGGTTGGGCCGTCTTATAGGACCATGATCGTGGAGTTTTTGTCCACGTTCGTGTTTCGTCCACGGCCGGCTGACCGACCCAATTCGGATATGGACGATTCGAACGTGGAACCACCGCCTCCCGAGGTATCTTTCTGTTTGTTCGGGCAGCGACAAAATATGTCGCTGCGTCAGTTTGCTGTTGCCAACAGGTTCTATTCCGAGGATGAGTTAGTTCAGGACATCTATACCACCGCGATCACGGCTATGCCTGATGATCAGTTGTTTGCTTGGTGGCCCACCCTATGTCCTGAACCCTTCGGTAAGAAGGCCCGAGTATCGGCGATTCCTGACCCACTCGTTCGTTCGTTACATACACCGCTGCATTGCCACGTCGATCTCTGCGCGTGGCAAAAGCAACGAGTGGGTCACGAAGGTGGATCTGTTTTTTCTGTACTGCTTATATACGGGCACACCGTGCGGCCTCCATCGCTGTCTGGCGGAGTATTTCGCCTCGTACGGAAAACGGCAGAGGCGTAGCCGTTTGATTGGAGGGGCGTTTATCACGCGTATTGCCCAGCATTGCGGCTTGTATTTCCCATTCCTTGAGGATATGCCGGCACCAGCACCTTTCGAGCCCTTAGATCTTATGAGAGGGATGAAGATTGCGGTGAACTTTCCGGATCTCGGGCATCGGTTTGTTGACAATCACCAACAGATTTTTGAACCCGAACCGATTGTCCACTAGGCACTGCTCGAGGCTGGGGAGGTGGAGATGCCGCATATTGCTGACGTGCCTGTTATGGATGGAGACATGGAGCCTCAGGTTGACCAGGGGCATCCGCAGGAGCCGCCACAGATTCCACAACGCGTTTATCATGCAGTGAGGTTGCCTCAGTCCACCCAACGTCTCCTTGAGAGGCTCTTGGTGGGTCAGGATGGTATGATGGCGAGCTGGACACAGCAGTTTCAGTGGATGGACAGGCGGATGGATGATTTAATGGAGTGGGTGATGGCTAGTGAGGCCGAGAGACGTACCCAGGAGGGGTTGGCGGTTCGACCCCCGCCACATCCACTAGGGTATCCGGGTACCGACATGGAGGCAGGCCCATCCGAGACACTGGCAGGCACGTCCGCTACGCAGATCCATATGACAAGTGGTGGGGATGATTCTGACGACACCGGTGAGGACATGGAGGATTAGTATTTCTATTTGTTGGGTGAACTTTATTTTGTTAAACAGTGGGCATGTATGAACAAATATTTATTTCTTTTTGTTTATTTTGGTTGTGTTGGGCATCTATGGACAAGTATTTATTTCATTTTGGTATGTTTAAACATTTGTAACTTGATGAATGTTTGTTCGTTTTGTTATTTATGCTTAGTCGACTTATTATAAAAAACAAATTTTTTTAAAAACTTAATATTTATAATAATATTAAAAAACGACATTTATAACTAATATTCGATTACATGTCTTGCATAAACTTACATACTAACAATGAAAAATAACAAGACAAACAACACAAAAAAAATCCAACTGATTATCAAACAACTTTCCCTCTTACGAACAACCCTTGAATGATTATCTTCAAATTCCGCTTCTTGCAATTAGAACGCTGACACGGAAGAGGAATTAGTGTTTCAAAGTAAGGATGACAAAAATACCCGACTATATACCCGATCATATACCCGATTTTTTTTAATATATATTTTTATAACCGGGTTTGGGTATGGGATTAAAAACATACCATACTGTGGCAAGTGTAAAATTGACGTCCGGGATTAGCTTCAGTCCAAGATGTTCTTAGTGCAGCCGTCCTACCACATTTGCAAACAACCATTGTGAATTTGTGATTGTGAAGATGAGGTATATTTCTGAATTTGCAAACAACCACTGTGGTAAGTAAGGATGACAAAAATACCCGACATTTGCAAATAACATATACAAGCTTTAAAAAAAACAACTCAATAAGCTGCTCATAGGAAAATACGCGCGTATTGGGGTACGGAGGCTGACAACTTTTCAGCCGATATGCCTCGTATAGCCTGATGAGACCCGTATACATCTACTTTTTCTGAAAAGTTGACAGGACATTTATGACACTCCATTTCCATACGCGTCTCATCGACCCACACGGGTCTCATTGAACTTCATTTTCTTTTCTTTTTATAGTTAAAACGAACAACAAGTACATATGTAGAGGTTTTTTTGGACCGAGTTCTGGACCACACGATAACAATCCGGAAGGGGACCACATGCGTCTCTCGTATAGTTTTCGCTCTCGTATCGCTCTATAGGTCGGAATATTTAAGATTTGTTTTTTTGTGGTTTTATTTTGGCCGTTTGCGGTGGTGTTGGGGTTGTGGTTGTGGTGGTGGTGGTGGTGGGCCGGCTGGGGTGGTGGTGGTGGTGGTGGTGGGTCGGCTGTATTGGTGGTGGTGGTGATCGTGGTAGGTCGGCTGTGGTGGTGGTGGTGGTGGGTCGGCTGTGGTGGTGATCGTGGTGGGTCGGCTGTGGTGGTGGTGGTGGTGTTGGTGGTGGTGGGTCGGCTGTGGTAGTGGTGGGTCGGTGGTGGTAGTGGTGATGGTGGTGGGTCGGCTGTGGTGGTGTTTTGTTTTTTTATTTTATTTTTACAATATATTTTCGAATGCCAAGTCTAATGCTAAATTGTATTTTTTATTAACAGGATATCGAAAATCGGTGTTTTGACGGTGGTGGTAGCGTAATCCTTATGGAGAAACTACGTTCGTATTTCAGATTCATGCACTAGAACGCCGATTTAGGATTACGTGTTATTAGAGTAGCCTGTTGCCTCGTCAGCTCCCAGTGACGCTAGCCAACGCGGTCTACCCTGTAACATGTCCTTCCAAGAGAGGAGTTCATTAGTGTTCTCATGAGCCTTCCAGCAACGGGAATGCCACTGCGCTCACCATCCCGAGGGGACGCGGAAGACTGGACGGTGGTTGATAAAGGAAATCCCAACTCCACTGCTCCAACCTCCTGATCCCTTGTGCCATCTCAGTGTGGTAGATGTAAAGCAGAAATCCCGTTGGAAGGTAGGGTTTGGTACGCAATTTCAAGACAGTCGGCCTGTCTTTAAATTGTGTATGCTGCACCCATTGTTTTCCTGTACAGGAATTCAAGAATATATAACAATTAGCAGTTTAGGGTTTAGAGTTTAGTCGTTACATTTTGTATCAAATTTACATGTTTTGTGTATTAATAAAAAACGATGTTTAATTACATTTTGAATTACATTTCTTGTTGCGTTATGGTTAATAAACGACAAGTGAAAAACAAATAAAGACATAAAAATTTGACATTTTATAACATACACATTGTGTTATGGAAACAATTAAACACATAATAATTGATAAATAAAAAAGTTGACATTTAATAAAACGTTATAATATACCCATTTAATAAAATTTGACATTTAAAAGTTTGACAATTAAAGACGTAATAATACTCATTCAGTAATATTAAATAAAACACATTTAATAAAAATTTAACATTTAAAAATTTTGACAATTAAAGACATAATAATAATTTATAAATAAAAAACTTTGTTATAATATATACAATTCGTTTTATAAAAAAATTGACATTTAATAATACTTATAAAAAATTGGCATTTTATAATATACACAATTCATTTCAGAAAAATATGAAGTTTTTAATAATAATACTTAATAAAAAATATATTCACATTTTTTTATTAAAAATATAAACAATTCATTTCATAAAAATATGAAGTTTTATAATACTAACACAATTTTTATAACAACATTTTATAAAAAAAATATTAATTTTCTTATATAAATATTTCATTACTTCCTCATACAAAAACTCTATCAAAATAAAGTTCCTTACATCTCAATCATTGGTAATCATTGGCTGACACCCAATGATTGACATTAATTAGATGGTAGGGACCATTTTCAAACGTATTGGGCAATAAGTGGCGTATTCGTTGGGCTAGTTTGAGACGTATTGAGCAATGAGGCCATGAGGGGCATTTAGGGTCAGAGGATGTGTAAATACTTTTGGGGGATGTATGGATACCCCCACCGATAATTAAAGAATAGAAAAACCAAAGTACCAAAAACAAATTGAAAAAAAGTTCACATGTGGTTTTCGTAATACATTCATATAATCAATCAAAACACATAAATTATTCAAGTACAAGAACTGGCAGAATAAACACTTAAACTTCCACACACAGTTATTCATTGCAAATTATTAAAAAAAAAAAAAACGTATATGAACCAGAACCACATATTATTTGACATGCTTTGAACATGTCTTCGATTGATCAGAACAAGTGCTTAGTGGAAAACTGGTATGCTTTGTGGGTGCCTAAAGAAATTCTCCGGATCCACTTTGGACTTGATTCGAATCAACTTTTTAAAATTTTTCCTCTTCCAATACCTCTCGCCCCAAACGCTTGCTTCCTCATAAGTCTTATTTCCAACACCCAAATCAAAATCAATGTAGTTCACATACGCTTCCCTCGGATTCTTTGATACGTATGGCTCCAAAAACTTATCAAACCTTCGTAGCCACTTTAACCGTTTGAGTGATGTTGGGGTCGTGTCTGAAGTTTGATCAACAAAACTCACACCCTTATACAGCTGATACAAAACCCCAGCTCTATGAGGATACGGAATTGCTGTTTCCGAGTACTCCTCCATCTTCCCTCCAAAAGTGTACATGATCAACAATTCTGACCGGTCGTTTTGAAACATCTTTCTCCAGATCTTTCTGAGCCCACTTTTAGGAATAGGAGTCCTGACATAGTCTAGTTTAACTTTGGCGTTCGACTGCCGCCTCAGGATGGCAGATTGGTTCACTAAAGCTTTGGTTGGGGTCGAGCTTGTGAATCCCTGAAGTGCTAATACAAGGCTTGACTGGACCATGCTCATTTCTTCGCAATTCTCTTGCTTCACCTTGAGCTCAGGGAAGTGTTTGTCTAGCAGTGTAAGCAATGTGTCGATTTTGCCAAGATAAAGTCCTTCAAAAAACATTCGTATCGTTTTCTTTGTGGTGTTGCCTATAAATTCACTTGACATCCGAACTCTTATAAGCAAATCCGGATCCATTTTTGGTGATACAAATTGATGTTTATAAAAAATATCTGTCCCATTTTCTTCAAGTGTTATATTCACTACAAAAACAGTCACAATCTCCGGCACCGGCACCAACCTCAGCTTCCATGCAAGAACTATTCCAAAGCTGGAAGCACCACCACCACGAAGCGCCCAAAACAAATCTTCGCCCATCGACTTCCTATCCAAAATATTTCCACTGACATCCATGAACAGAACATCCAAAACATTATCCGCAGCTAGCCCATATTTCCTCACTAGGTTTCCATACCCACCGCCGGTGATGTACCCGCCCACACCCACCGTGGGACAAACACCAGCTGGGAAGTACAAGGTGTTGGTCTTTTGAGAAATACTGTAGTAGACTTCACCAAGCAGTGCACCAGCCTGGACCCATGCAGTCTTGTTTCCAACATCCACATCTATAGACTTCATGTTGACAAGATCAAGCATGACAAAAGGAACTACGTCAGAGGACGAGACACCTTCGAAGTCATGTCCTCCCGACCTGATCCTGATCTCATATCCGTGTTTCTTGGTGCAGAAAAGAGAGGCTTGGATCTGCGTTTCTTCGATGGGAGTCACAATGACGGACGGTCTAGGGGTGGAGGGTTTGATAAACCTTTGATTGCTTACTCTAGCTTCCCAAATGGACTCGAAAGAAGAGTTGAGGGGGGTGAAAATGAGTTGAGTGGTGAGATTGTTGGTTTTCGATTGGAGACAGCTTATGAAATCTTCAGAATCATCAGGATCAATGGGAGATGAGGCTCCCAATGAAACATAGAAACAAAGAGTTGGAAGCAAAAAGAACACAAGTTGAGATTTGTTCATGTTTTGATGAGTTTGATGCAATGGAGATGAGGGTATTTATACAGGCAGGAGAGCCTCAAAATGCAACAAAGGACCATGTGTAATTCTACACATTAATATATTTTTAGAAACGGTATAAAAGAGAGGAATTTTATAATAAAGTTTTACCGGAAGTTTTATGGAAAGAAAGTTTTAAGCAAAGTAAGCTATGAAGCCTAAAACATAAAAGGAAAATTCAATTCATCGTTGACTTTTTCCATGTGTATCTTATTCACCAAACAACCATTCTATTTTAACTTTTTTTTTTTTTTGAAAGAAAAAAAGTTAAAATAGAATGGTTGTTTGGTGAATAAGATACACATGGAAAACGTCAACCATGAATTGAATTTTCCTTTTATGTTTTAGGCTTCATAGCTTACTTTGCTTAAAACTTTCTTTCCATAAAACTTCCGGTAAAACTTTATTACTTTGCTTAACCTTTTTATTTGTTTATTTATATTTATATTATATATGAAATGTTTTTCGTGATTATTATTATTTTATTTCTTATAGAAAAGGACTTATTACGGGAACTGATATGCTCTAATATATATATATATATATATATATATATATATATATATATATATATATATATTTATTGCTTAACCTTTTTATTTGTTTATTTATATTTATATTATATATGAAATGTTTTTCGTGATTATTATTATTTTATTTCTTATAGAAAAGGACTTATTACGGGAACTGATATGCTCTAATATATATATAGAGAAAGTATAATGTACATTACGGTTTAACCTACATTAACCTACACGACCAAATATATAACGTGCGTAATTATTTTTTTCGCCATCATAACGTGCGTGATTATACTCCCCATGCGTGATTATCACCTCCCATGCGTGATTATCACCAAATAACTGATCCCATGCGTGATTATAGCCCTCATCTGACGGTTACCATTATCGCGTACGTGAAGTATGATAAGGGCTTTTGTATGTTAATATTTCCCTATATATATATATATATATATAGGGTCGAGATTTAGAGAAAACGATAGAAAGTGTGAGAACGGTGAGAACGCTTAACGATCGTCCGATCAAAACAATCCATGGACTAGATTGGCGCGGTGGCGTTTTCGTAAATAACATCAATTTTATTACGTGGACGCGCTTCATTAAGGGTAAAAGGGTCTTTTGACTACTCCACATAAAACGCCAAATCATGAAATAAAACGCCAAAAACAAAAATCACAGACCATTCTAAGTAAAATGCCATTAAATATAAAACGTCAAACTTAATTATAGTAAAATCCCGCCTTAAAAAACCGCCAAAAAAATCCTATATATACAACATCTCAGACCTTTAGTTAAAAACACACACAAAAACCCAAACGCCATATTTCATATAACCCATTCGCCTTAGAAACGCCAAAAAACCCAAACATCAAATATCTTCAACCCCAAAAACGTTTTTTTGAAATTCAGTTTGGCTGTCAGTAAGATTTCGCTCAATGATATAGACAAAAACCTAAAGTGAGGATATAGTCCATTTCATTGAGTAAAATCTCATTGACTTATCCTAAACTTCCATCAAGTTTATAACGCCAAAACATACAAAAACATTATTGAGGTTTGTTGTCAATAAAGTTTAGCTGTATGGGGTGGACAACATTGTCAGTTATCTTTCTTAGCCGAGTATTAACAATGTTGTTCATCTCATACAACAAAACATTATTGATTTTAGCATGATCAAAATTTGAGGTTTAAGGTGATCTTATTTCGTGGCGTTCTTTTTATCGGTAAAACGCCAAAAAAGTTAAAAAAATCAAACATCGTTGATTGTAAAAATTCAAGATTGTTGGCTGAAGGAAATAAACTCAATAACATTTTGCTGCATGAGATGGACAAATATTCAAGAAAAAGATGCTGATGTCAGACTGTGTGCTTCCAAACAGCAACACAAAAAACTACTTGAAAAACAAAAAAACAAAATGAATCATACGAAAGCCGAACCAGCCAATTAACATGATTCAAAAAAGAGAAAGAAAGAGACTGGAGACAGAGAAGATTTGGAAGATCAATTGTTTATGTATTCTTTTTTTTTATTTTCCTTTTCAGTTAATTGTCATATAATAAAAACGTCATATATAATAAAAACGTCAAAACAACCAAAATGCTTGTTTAAAACGATATCATCTAGTTAAATGCCACCAAAAAACTGCCAAACTATAATAAAATTATTTTGAAAAATTATTATAAAAAACCCAAATAAAAAAAATAAAAAGCAAACTTGAAAATGTAACTAGAAACAGTAAATACAAAATCATTAAATACTGAAGAATCTAAAACGCCAAACTTGAAAGATAGGACGTGTTACAGACTTCAGAGATAAAGCTTATCAAAAACATTAACTACAAAACAGTAACTGAAAAGACAAAATACTTTATTATAATAATGCACCGCCTAATTTAGGAGCCAAAAAAGACATCCTATAAAATGATACATCTCAGCAACTTCCATTTGATCAAACCAAAAAAACAAACGCCAAATACTACTAAATACCACCCACTGTAAAACGCCAACAAATAAACTGAATGAATTGTTATCAGAGGGGAGTACCTGAGAAAGATTTTGCTGCATGAGATGGACAAAATTTCAGGAAAAAGATACTGATGCCAGTCATATGACATTTTGTATTTTTTTTTTCTTGAAGAAGGTTTAGATGAGGAGAAGAGGTCAATGACACTGAAGAGTGGGTTCACTATAAAGATGAAGATCCAGATAAAGAAAAAGCGAAAAACTCACTCACACGCCATAGATCTATGTCCCCAAACATCCACACAAAAAGACAGTTCAACAAACGAGCAGGCAAAAAAAATCAAACCCATGGGTTTGTTAAGTTTTACATAAAACGCCATATATTTGATGACAGTTCTTGTACTATTAAAGAAGAGAGAGACTGATGCCACTAAAGATTGGGAAAAGAGATCCGATTAGGATTTTTAATTTATTTCCTTCCCTTGTATTTTTTTTTACTGTAGTTGAAATATAATTTAACAATAGTAAAACGCCAAGATACCACAAACGCCAAAATGTTTATAAAAAATAACAGATCAATAGGCCAACTTGTTTAAACGCCTTGGAAAACGCCATTCAAATAGATTTCCTGCCCCCTGGGTTCCATTGGCATACGATGTGAATAACGCCATAAACGCCAAAATGGGTTCCATTGGCATACGATGTGAATAACGCCATAAACGCCAAAATGTTGATACAATGGAACTATTAAAACGCCATTAATTATTGAATTTGGTTAACGCCAAAAATCTCAAAAACCAAAAATTAAAACAACATTAGGAAAAAGCGGAACTGGAAAAGCAGAAGATAAAAGGACAAAAAAAAACCCCTCCGCCCTTTTCTAAGCGACGTGACACGTGTTGGGCCAGGAAGCGTTCTCACCGTTCTCACACTTTTGATCGTTTTCTCCCGATCTCGTTTCTATATCTATATATATATATATATATATATATATATATATATATATATATATATATATATATATATATATATTAACGTACAACATATGATTCTTTTTAAACATGCGATTTTACATGTGATTTTTTTTACATGTGAATTTTTTTTTTTACATGCTAATTTTTTTAACATGTGATCTTTTTTTTTTTCAACATGCGAGATTTCCTTTCTGTGGTTATGACATACGAATTAAATATAGTTAGATGATCCAAAAAAATGAAGAGAACAAATGTGTAATGTATTCTTAAGTATAATGCGAATGTGAATTCATTAAATAATTTCACATCATATTTTACATATAAACGTAGGCTTACATTCAATGTTTACGATGTACCCGCGTCCATCGGACGGGTGTCCACCTAGTATAGTTAAGAGGAATCTTGTGGAATTATTCAGAATAAAATATAGTTAAGAGGAATCTTGTGGAATTATTAAAAGAAGGATTGGACGTTAACTAAAAATGAAAGAGAGGTTGACTTTGAATTAAATAAGAAAGAGGCTGCACAAGATCCATACATGCGCAAGAATTAATTGTTGAACACGGTATAAGCCAAATTGACAATAATTTCCTTAATGATTTCAGCTATTTACATTCATGCCACGGTTGTTCTTTTTGATTTGCTTCTTTTGTGATTGACCGAACAGCAAGACCCAACCCAAATAAAATTCAAAGAGGCAGCCCACTTAACCTCTTAATGATACGCCAGAGGCCCAACGATGGAACAATTGTATTTCATTCAATTTATGATATACCTTTGATTGAGATAACATACTGAATACATACGGAGGGAAGAATATATAATTATATATACATCGCAAGACAGAAGTAAAAGGAGACTCTTTTGGACGAGCAGAGAGGAGAAGACGTATACGAAGAGAAAAAGCTTACGCTTCGCGTTCAAGCCTCAAATTCAAGATACGAGTTCGGTTTTGCAAACATGTTAGTTCGGTTTAATTTACTTCGTGTTATTAGACTTTATTAAACATGATTTATTATTTATTTAAGACTTGTTTGGTGTTCTTAACTGTGGTTCTTAGCTAAACTTTTTGACTACTTAGGATAAAGATGAATGTACATGTTTGATGATCGTTCTTGTCTGTTTATGGATTATATATGGATTTTATATTTATATTTAAAGACTTTGGTTTGAATATTTAGTCGTATATGCATACTTGTTCTTGTTTATGTCTTTTTCGTATGTTTCACGTGCGTTCTTGTGGATGTCTTTAGTGTATTAATGCTTGTTAGGTCGTGGATTGTGTGTTCGCGGCTAGTTTATGGTTAATTATGCATGATTTCCCACCAACGTTTTAAACTTTTTTTACGTGCCGTTTTAAAACTTTTTTATGCGCGAGTTTTAAACTTTTTTTACGCCCCGGTTTTAAAAAATTTTTACGCCCCGGTTTTAATTTTTTTACGCCTCGGTTTTAAACTTTTCTATGGCCCGGTTTTGAACTTCTTTTACGCCCCGGTTGTAAACTTTTTTTACGGCCCGGTTTTGAACTTTTTTTACGCACCGTTTGTAAACTTTTTTTACGCTCCGGTTTTAAACTTATTTTACGACCCGGTTTTAAACTTTTTTCACGCCCCGGGTTTAAAGCTTTTTTCACACCCCGGGATTAAACTTATTTTATGCCCCGGGATTAAACTTTTTTTACGCCCTGTGTTTAAACTTTTTTTATGCCCCGGTTTTAAACTTTTTATTACGACCCGGGTTTAAACTTTTTTTACGCCCCGGGTTTAAACTTTTTTACGACCCGGTTTTAACTCAACTCATATCTTTATTTTAACACAACCAACTGAACAGTGCAAATCATAGAGACAACAGTGAGTTGTATACGATCCTAACTATCTATAGTCATACTGCACAAATCATTAGACTTTGTTGCAATGTTGCCACATACCCATGAAATACAAACACAATAGATTAAAAAATGTCAACTGAATAGATAAAAAAAAATATAAAGCAACAGGGTCAAGAAGACTCAGATCCGTGAGTAATCAAGAAAAAAATGGAAAAAAATTTAAATGAGGCTCAGATCTGTAAAAAGAACCGGTAGAAAAAGGGATAAAACCTCCATGGCTGCAATAATCACGTCGGCATCTAATGTATCCACCGCCGGAAAATTGCCCCGCCAAAATTTGGTATATCTCAGCCACCGATTCACTTAGACAACTTGGCATTCATCATCATCGCCCCTTATAAGCACTTTTGGAGTAAAATAAGCAATACCAAACACCCTCAACAGAGTAAACTACAATTTTGTGATATGAAACAAAAAAAAACTAGAAACTCATCGGCTCCACCGGGATGAAACAAAAATTTAGAAACTTATCGGCACCACCGGCACCATCGACACCACTGGCATCACCCACCTCTACCCACCACCACCCAACGAGCTTCACCACCACACCTCCGCCTACCCCCTTGATTTCATGTTTTCATGTACTAGCGGCAAATTTTTTAAAAAAATAAAACCCACTTGAAAAAAAATAGCTCTAGAAAACCCACCAATATTTTCACCATCTTTAAACAAATCAAGAAACACCATAATCAATTTGTGCTTAAACTCATCACAGAAGCTATAAACACATGTAAACTCACATACCCATTTCACCAAACTCAAAACCCTTCAAAACCCATATAGATTTTTCCATTATTTAACAAATCAAGCAAACCCACAAATCTTTAACCCTAAATTGACCACAAATTGCATAAAAATCACACCTTATGTTGTCGTCATCGTCGGATCCGATCTGATGATCTTGCCCCACACCCGCACTACCAGTCACAAAACCACCGTCGGACCACCCCACCACTGCCATCCAGCCCTCACTGTGCACCCCCAGACCACCAAACACCAGTCACAAGGGAGACGGCGGAGAGGAAAGGGAGGCCGAATTTAACACCTCGCAAAATAATACCCAAATAAAATGATGACACGTGTCGTAAAACCTAGACGGGTAATAAAATTAAACTCGAAGGACTAAAAGTGTCAACATGCTAATTTACGCCTCTGAGTGACCTTTTGTCGAAATCGGGACTTGTTTTTGATAAAACGAGCACTCGGGAATAAATAATATTGAAGTTATAAGTTTGGAGCCAAATGTATAAAGTTAAAAAAAATTTAGACTTCTAATCATTGGCTTACGGACCGCAAAGGACAAGTCTTACGGTCCGTAAGGAACTGTATTTGGGCGATATAAATTAAAAGCGGTTACGGACCGTAAGGACTCAGGCTTACGGTCCGTAAGCTCTGTAACTGGGCAACAGTTTTGGACAGCTGCAGGTTTGTCACCTTCTACTCTCAATTCTCGAAACCAGCTGCATGCCAACAGATTTGTAATACCTCTAGGACACATGTACCACCCTTAGAACATCAGGGGACACCTAGAATGATCTTGAGGATCTAATTTCACTATAAATAGAGCTCATTCATGAGTCTTAGGACTTGCACCTTCAAATTTTTTTCCTCTATACTTCTTCTGTGACAACTCGTATTTTAGAACCTCTCGTCATGCTTTGATGTAAGCTGTATGAACATTACGTGATTACTTGATGTGTTTGATTTCAATAAGATATTATGAGTTTGTTATGATATGTTTTGACTATATTATGTGCTACGAAATTGTAATATGTATATATATGTTTAGTTGCACAACACATGCGTAGTCGCACAAACCCTTTAGGCCGTACACTCTGTCCCTACTTGCACACATCTCTCTCGGCCCACTCTACTTGAACTCAAGACCAAGGGGCAGCCCACGAATGGGTTCGGCCCACTCCCTCATGCGCATCACAATATGGGGTTTGGTATAATCCTCATAACTTGCAAAACTCAACCACACACCAAACCCTAAACTCTCTTTCTCCTCCCTTAACTCGACGGCAACAACCCTTGTTCCTTCGAAGCTTCTTTTGGATCGCTACACTATCTCTCTCGTTCCATCTCTAGTGCGCACTCAAACTCTCGGTTAGTATCTTTGGTTTTGTCTTGGTTTATGTTCTTTGTTATGTATGATCAAAGTATGATATATATAGTTGATTACATGATTTACACGAATTAAACGGATGGATTAACTCGGATAGTAAACTGTTAGAGATGGCATGATAAAGAACTAGGGTTGATATGATTTTATGCATGAACTTGAATGTTAATGATTTAATCTTGATATGCGTTGTATGTTATGGATATGATCAAGGTCCGAAAGCATATTAGCAGTTTGATGATTTTCGAATATAAGATGTGCTGTATGGTTGGTTTGATGTTGCACAAAAACTAGGATTGCATGTTAGAAATTGAGATCGGTGACTTGTATGATCCGATTCAATGCCTTGGTATGTTAACTGCTTATTGTTCATGATTAGATGATGATTAGGGTTTGTATGGATATGCATATTTGTTGCAAAAAATTGTTGTTAGATCCGATTGGAAACTACCAAAACTGTTAGCAAATGTTACGGGGATAATAGGCTGAAAATAAGGGAGTTTGTTACATTCTTGGTCTCGACACGGGTTGCGAGCCGAGAACCCATAGTCTCGACTCGAGACCACACCTCACTCACACAAAAACAGCATGACTCGAGACCTTGGTTGCGGGTCTTGTGGCTACTCGAGACCTGATCCGAGACCACATGATCTCAAGTGAAAACTACATGACCCGAGACCGCACAGTCTCGACTCAAGACCGTACAGTCTCGACTCGAGACCACCAGCTCACACATTTGTTATGGACTTGCACATTATCACAGGCCCAAGAACTTGGGCCGCATACTTGGGCTTTGTTTGTTCACGTGATTGTTACTATTGAACTCGTGTGTGATGTTGTTAAACTGCCATGATGCTACGTGAATGCCATGATCAATCTGTGAATGTAAACTGCTAGTTTATCTGTAAAACATATGTGTATTACTTGAACATATACCTGACTTATATGGTAACCATGTTAGGACGTGGTTGATCACATTTAGCTCAAGTGACCTTTCTGTTTATCTGCCGAGCTAACCTAAGGTGAGTTCACACTTTCTACAAGGTATGGGATTCCCGGTGGTTGGGAATGGGTAATTGATTAAAAGGAAACCTGCGTATTCTCCTTGGATAGAATACGTACCGCCTCCCTCTTAACTGGAGGGTGACAACATTGGAACCTGCGTGATCTCCTTATATGGGACACGTACCTCCACCCTCTTAACTGAAGGGTGACAACATTGATGCTAGACCAAAAACTCTATCATTAAGTCCCTCATTTTTATATCGACTTAATCGCCGGGCCAATGGCGAACGGGTCATTAGTTAAATAGCGCTATTAGGTTTGACAAGCCTCACACCATGCCGCAGAGGACGGGAGTGGACTAATGGATCTGGGCACATCAATGATGATAGACATTGACTTAGGGCACCCAACTTTCTCAGTCAGTAGTCGATATGGTAACGGTTCTAATGGGATATTCATGGGCTAGCCCCCACGGCTGGGAGCCAGAGTAAAAGGAATGGAATAACTATGTTTTTAAACTATGGGGTAACCCCCACGGCAAGTAACCCAGTTAAAAGTAACTTATGTTTTTTAAACAACTTAAGATGAACACCCAACTGTGAACTCGCTCAACTTTGTTGTTGATTCGTTACTATATGCCTTGCAGGTCGTTAGGTGCTTAGATGGAGCTTGCACAGGAGGTCGAGGTCGTTTTCGGACATGGACCGTTGAGTTCCATGTTAAACCTTTGCACTTTTAACCTTATGTTTGGGTTTTGAACTTTATGCTTCCGCTGATAACTTGAACTTAGTTAATTTGTTTTGGACACCAATTATATTGTTGGTTGGTTTCATATCTACTTTAATACGTTGTTCAATATGATTGGTGGCTTGATCCTGGTCATGTCACGCCTCCTGCGGTGATACTCCGCTTGTGGATTTTGAGGGTGTGACAGATTGGTATCAGAGCCATTGGTTATAGTGAACTTGGTTTTAAAAAGGGAAAAGCTTTTAGACAAAACCAGACTATAACTTGCACAGTGCTCAACGATCCACAACGACACTTCGCTCCACGTGCAAGACTCAACACAATAGGTGATATGGTTTATATTTGTATTGCCTACCTGTTAGTTTACATAGTGCATTGATCATGGTATGCTTAGTTAGCTCAACAATGATTACTTGAACCCCTGTGTGCTTGCTCTCTTCTGTCATCCCATACTTACGCACTTTTGCGACACCTTTCTCACTTGTGTTTATTTCGATGTGAAGATCATGAGTGGACGTCTCAACTTGGCTCAAGCCCAGCTGACGGATCTAATCAACGAACGAGTTGCTGAGGCACTCGCAGCAGCTCAAGCAGGAGGTCAGCATGCTCAACCTCCCGTGTCTACGTTCAAGACCTTTATGGACTGTCGACCTAGTACCTTCAGTGGTACCGAAGGAGCTGTAGGTCTCCTCCACTGGTTCGAGAAGATCAAATCTGTTTTCGAAATGTGTGAATGCCCTGTTGCTAGTAGGGTGAAATTTGCTACGGGAACACTTGAAGGTGGTGCGTTGACTTGGTGGAACGCACAAGTGCAGATGCTAGGGTTGGCAGCTGCTAATGCCACCCCATAGAATGACTTTAAGGATCTGATCAGAGAAGAGTATTGTCATCGTGATGACATTCATAAGCTGGAGGTGGAGTTTTACAACTTGAAGATGACGGGGTCTGAAATCGAGGCGTATACTAAGAGATCGAATAAATTACCTGCCTTGTGTCCTACCATGGTGGATCCTCCCTGCAAACGTATCGAACTATACATCAAGGGTTTAGTGCCAGAGATTCAGAGTATGGTGACTTCAGCTCAGCAGGTCATACGACTATCCCACCGTCTCACTGATCAGGCAGTTGAGCAGAACAGGCTGCCAAAGCGTATTAGTGCTACCACTACTTCTGATGCTCCTAGCGATAACAAGCGCAAATGGGATGGAAATTCAAGCAAGGGTTCAACTTTTGTTCAGTCTCAGTCTCAGCAGCGAAGGACTGATGACTACAAGAGCCCTAGTCAACAAACTCCTGGAAACCAAGGCCAGGGTGGGTACAAGGGAAGCCACCCTAAGTGCAATCGATGTAACTTGCACCACAACGGGCCGTGTAGCAAGGGCAACTGTCAGAGATGTAACAAACCAGGTCATGCAGCCAAAGATTGTAGGAGTCCTTATCCTGCTAATCAGAGACGCCAGCAGCCACAGACTCCACAGAACCAGCGTCAGCAGCAACAGCAACAGCAGGGTAACAACAAGGGATGCTTTCAGTGTGGTGCTGAGGGCCATTTCAAAAGAGACTGCCCCCAGCTGAACCAAAATCTGAACAACAACAACCAGGGAAATGGGAACAACAATGGGGGTAACAACGATGGCAATGGTGCCAGGGGACGTGCTTTCGTGATTGGTCAGGGTGATGCGAGGAACGATCCCAACGTCGTGACGGGTAAGTTCCTACTGGATGATTTCTTTGTTTCTGTTTTATTCGATTCGGGTGCCAATACTAGCTACGTATCTTTAAAAGTTAGTCAGATGCTTAAGCATACCCTAATTCCCTTAAACACCAAGCATGTAGTAGAACTAGCCAACGGTAAAAGTCTTGAGGCCACACACATAGTTAAGGGTTGTAATCTCGCTTTAGTTGGTCAGATCTTCTCTATCGACCTCATCCCCATCGTTCTAGGTAGCTTCGACGTCGTCATTGGGATGGATTGGTTATCCCAACATCGAGCGGAGATTCTTTGCAAGGAGAAAATCGTCCGCATCCCTCGTTCTGGTGAGGAACCTCTCGACATTTGTGGCGACAAGAGTGGTGCTGTTGTGGGCATCATCTCTTTTCTTAAGGCCCAGAAGTGTTTGCGAAAGGGCCACACTGCTATTCTAGCTCTCGTTACTGACACTTCAACGAAAGAGAAGAAGATAGAAGACATCCCGATCATACGTGATTTTCCTGAGGCATTCCCTGAGGAATTACCTGGTCTTCCGCCTCATCGTCAGGTCGAGTTTCAAATCGAGCTAGCTCCTGGAGCAGCACCTATAGCTCGTGCACCTTATCGCTTAGCCCCATCAGAACTAGAAGAACTGTCCACACAATTATAAGAGCTTTTGGACAAGGGCTTCATTCGTCCTAGCTCTTCACCCTGGGGAGCTCCAGTCTTGTTTGTGAAGAAGAAAGATGGTACTTTTCGTATGTGCATAGACTATCACGAACTCAACAAGGTGACCGTGAAGAATTGTTATCCTCTTCCTCGTATCGATGATCTGTTCGACCAGTTACAGGGGTCGAGCTTTTACTCTAAGATTGATCTGAGATCGGGTTATCATCAGCTGAGAGTCCGAGACGAGGACATCTCTAAGACAGCATTCAGGACTCGTTATGGGCACTACGAGTTCCTGGTCATGCCTTTTGGGCTAACGAACGCACCTGCGGTTTTCATGGATCTTATGAACCGAGTGTGCAAACCTTATTTGGATAAGTATGTTATTGTATTCATCGACGACATCCTGATCTATTCCAAGAGTCAGGAGGAACAAGAGCGTCATCTGCGACTCATTTTGGAACTTCTACGAATAAAACAACTTTATGCTAAGTTTTCGAAATGCGACTTTTGGCTTCGTGAAGTCCATTTCCTAGGCCACGTGGTTAATAAGGATGGGATTCATGTTGATCCGTCCAAGGTTGACTCAATCAGGAATTGGCCTGCACCTCGAACTCCAACTGAAATCCGTCAATTCTTGGGTTTGGCGGGTTACTACGGAAGGTTTATTAAAGATTTCTCGAAGATTGCGCAGCCTCTTACTGTTCTTACTCAAAAGGGTATCACTTACCGTTGGGGTGACGCTCAGGAATCCGTGTTTCAGCAACTGAAGTTGAAGCTTTGTAGTGCACCTATTCTCTCGTTGCCTGAGGGCACAAACGATTTTGTGGTTTATTGCGACGCGTCAATCCAGGGACTTGGTTGTGTGTTGATGCAACGTGAGAAGTCATTGCTTACGCATCACGCGAACTTAAAGTTCACGAAAAGAATTACACTACTCACGACTTGGAGTTGGGAGCAGTGGTGTTTGCTCTTAAGATATGGAGACATTACTTGTACGGTACCAATTGCACCATTTACACCGATCACAAGAGTCTCCAGCATATCTTTGATCAGAAGGAGTTGAACATGCGATAGCGTCGATGGGTCGAACTCCTCAATGAATACGAATGCGCAATCAAGTATCATCCAGGCAAAGCCAATGTTGTGGCTGACGCCCTCAGTCGAAAGGAAACCAAACCTAAGCGTGTACGTGCGTTACAGCTTACCATTCACTCTAGTCTTCCTGCCCAAATTCGTGATGCTCAGGTCTAAGCATTGAAAGAAGAGAACATCAAGGCTGAGTCCCTGCAAGGGTTGGATAAACGGTTAGAACTAAAGGAAGACGGTGCTTACTACTTAGCGGGGCGCATCTGGGTTCCATTTTATGGTAATCTACGTGAGCTTGTGATGGACGAAGTACACAAGTCTCGTTACTCGGTACATCCTGGCTCTGATAAGATGTACCACGATCTCAAAGCTACGTACTGGTAGCCTCACATGAAAGCTAACATAGAGACCTATGTTGGTAAATGTTTGACATGTGCTAGGGTAAAGGTTGAATACCAGAAGCCATCAGGCCTACTTCAACAACCAGAGATCCCGACATGGAAATGGGAGCACATTTCCATGGACTTCGTTACTGGCTTACCTAGATCTCAATGAGGAAACGATACCATTTGGGTGATAGTGGATCGGCTAACCAAGTCTGCACATTTCCTGGCTATCAAGGAAACGGATAAGTTCTCTACTCTAGCAGACATCTACTTGAAGGAAGTAGTCTCGAGGCACGGGGTGCCAACTTCCATCATTTCTGATGGTGATCCATGTTTTACCTCTGATTTATGGCAGGCGATGCACAAATCCTTTGGCTCACGTCTAGACATGATCATAACTTATCATCCACAGACGGATGGGCAGACTGAACGCACCATCCAGACTCTTGAAGATATGCTTCGTGCATGTGTAATCGAATTTGGTAACGACTGGGAAAGGAACCTACCTTTGGTGGAGTTTTCGTATAACAATAGTTACCACACTAGCATCCAGGCTGCTCCGTACGAGGCGTTGTATGGATGGAAATGCCGATCACCCTTATGCTGGGCAGAAGTTGGTGACAGCCAAATCACTAGCCCAAAACTCGTCGTCGACACGACAGAAAAGATTGCCCAAATACGACAACAAATGGCGGCAGCTCGTGACCGTCATAAAAGCTATGCTGATAAGCGTAGGAAACCGCTCGAGTTCCAGGTTCGGGATCGAGTGCTACTTAAAGTTTCACCATGGAAAGGTGTGGTTCGCTTTGGCAAGCGAGGCAAGCTGAATCCACGTTATGTTGGACCTTTCGAAATCACTGAGAGAATTGGCAAGGTAGCCTATAGATTGGATCTACCAAAAGAACTCAGTGGAGTTCACAACGTTTTCCACATGTCGAATCTGAAGAAGTGTCTGTCAGATGAGACCCTCATAGTTCCTCTCAAGGAACTCACTATCGACGATCAGTTGCGATTCGTCGAGGAACCAGTAGAGATTACGGACTGAGAAGTTAAGGTTCTCAAACGTACCAGGATACCCATTGTTCGAGTTCGTTGGAACTCCCGTCGTGGCCCAGAGTTTACCTGGGAATGAGAAGACCAAATGAAACACAAGTATCCCCAGTTGTTCGAGAAAAGTGACCACTACTGAGGCTGAAGCTACTACGGAATTTCGGGACGAAATTCTAAACCAACGGGGGGATGATGTGACACCCCAGGAAAACCAGGAAACCACACAACCTAACTAGCTTCATCAGTGATTACGTGCTAAATTTCAGGATGAAATTTCTTTCAACTTGGGGATGATGTGACAACTCATATTTTAGAACCTCTCATCGTGCTTTGATGTAAGTTGTATGAACATTACGTGATTACTTGATGTGTTTGATTTCAATAAGATATTATGAGTTTGTTATGATATGTTTTGACTATATTATGTGCTACGAAATTGTAATATGTATATATATGTTTAGTTTCACAACACTTGCGTAGTCGCACAAACCCTTTGGGCCGTACACTCTGTCCCTACTCGCACACATCTCTCTCGGCCCACTCTACTTGAACTCGAGACCAAGGGGCAGCCCACGAATGGGTTCAGCCCACTCCCTCATGCGCATAACAATATGGGGTTTGGTATAATCCTCATAACTTACAAAACTCAACCACACATCAAACCCTAAACTCTCTTTCTCCTCCCCTAACTCGACGGCAACAACCCTTGTTCCTTCGAAGCTTTTTTTGGATCGCTACACTATCTCTCTCGTTCCATCTCTAGTGCGCACTCAAACTCTCGGTTAGTATCTTTGGTTTTGTCTTGGTTTGTGTTCTTTGTTATGTATGATCAAAGTATGATATATATAGTTGATTGCATGATTTACTGGATTAACTCAGATAGTAAACTGTTAGAGATGGCATGATAAAGAACTTGGGTTGATATGATTTTATGCATGAACTTGAATGTTAATGATTTAATCTTCATATGCGTTGTATGTTATGGATATGATCAAGGTCCGAAAGCATATTAGCAGTTTGATGATTTTCGAATATAAGATGTGCTGTATGGTTGGTTTGATGTTGCACAAAAACTAGGATTGCATGTTAGAAATTGAGATCACTGACTTGTATGATCCGGTTCAATGTCTTGGTATGTTAACTGATTATTGTTCATGATTAGGGTTTGTATGGATATGCATATTTGTTGCAAAAATTGTTGTTAGATCTGATTGGAAACTGCCAAAACTGTTAGCAAATGTTACGGGGATAATAGGCTGAAAATAAGGTAGTTTGTTACATTCTTAGTCTCGACACGGGTTGCGAGCCAAGAACCCCTAGTCTCGACTCGAGACCACACCTCACTCACACAAAAACAGCATGACTCGAGACCTTGGTTGCGGGTCTTGTTGCGACTCGAGACCTGATCCGAGACCACATGATCTCGAGTGAAAACTACATGACCTGAGAACGCACAGTCTCGACTCGAGACCGTATAGTCTCGACTCGAGACCACCAGCTCACACATTTGATATGGACTTGCACATTATCACAGGCCCAAGAACTTGGGCCGCATACTTGGGCTTTGTTTGTTCACGTGATTGTTACTGTTGAACTCGTGTGTGCTGTTGTTAAACTGCCATGATGCTACGTGAATGCCATGATCAATCTGTGAATGTAAACTGCTAGTTTATCTGTGAAACATACGTGTATTACTTGAACATAGACCTGACTTATATTGTAACCATGTTAGGACGTGGTTGACCACATTTAGCTCAAGTGACCTCTCTGTTTATCTGCCGAGCTAACCTAAGGTGAGTTCAGACTTTCTACAAGGCATGGGATTCCCGGTGGTTGGGAATGGGTAATTGATTAAAAGGAAACATGCGTATTCTCCTTGGATAGAATACGTACCTCCACCCTCTTAATTGAAGGGTGACAACATTGGAACCTGCGTGATCTCCTTATATGGGACACGTACCTCCACCCTCTTAACTGAAGGGTGACAACATTGATGCTAGACCAAAAACTCTATCATTAAGTCCCTCATTTATATATCGACTTAATCGCCGAGCCAATGGCGAACGGGTCATTAGTTAAATAGCGCTATTAGGTTTGACAAGCCTCACACCGTGCCGCAGAGGACGGGAGTGGACTAATGGATCTAGGCACGTCAATGATGATAGACATTGACTTAGGGCACCCAACTTTCTCAGTCAGTAGTCGATATGGTAACGGCTCTAGTGGGATATTCATGGGGTAGACCCCACGGCTGGGAGCCAGAGTAAAAGGAATGGAATAACTACGTTTTTAAACTATGGGGTAACCCCCACGGCAAGTAAGCCAGTTAAAAGTAACTTATGTTTTTGAAACAACTTAAGACGAACACCCAACTGTGAACTCGCTCAACTTTGTTGTTGATTCGTTACTATATGCCTTGCAGGTCGTTAGGTGCTTAGATGGAGCTTGCACAGGAGGTCGAGGTCGTTGTGGGACATGGACTGTTGAGTTCCATGTTAAACCTTTGCACTTTTAACCTTATGTTTGGGTTTTGAACTTTATGCTTCCGCTGATAACTTGAACTTAGTTAATTTGTTTTGGACACCAATTATATTGTTGGTTGGTTTTATATTTACTTTAATACGCTGTTCAATTTGATTGGTGGCTTGATCCTGGTCATGTCACGCCTCCTGCGGTGATACTCCGCTTGTGGATTTTGGGGGTGTGACATCTTCTCTGGAGCTTCCTGATCATAAAGGAGACTCTCCTCAGTTCAAGTTTCGAGCTAGAACTTTGTGTAAGTGTTCCTAGCCTCCTTAGTTCAGTTTTTAAATGTTTTAAAGCCGAAAGTCAAAGTTGTCGCAATAACTCTTTGACTATCGATTTAGACCCAAACGGTCCAGCCATTGTTCGAGGCGAATGTGGCTATATGATGGTAATTATGTAGGTGTTAATCCCTCAGAAGGGCACCTCCTAATTTCCACGTTTACTTAGTTAATTGTTGGGTCAAAGTAAATAACATAAAAAGTCAAACGGGTCAGTTTTTGAATAAAGTCATATCCGATAATTTAGGAGTTATAAAATATTTTTATCACTTTAATAACTTGGTAAACATTATTAGAACATGTCTAGACATGTTCAACCCGACAATTCTGAGTTTAGGCTCGGTTCGCAACCGAAAGTCGCAAAAGTTGACTTTTGCTTTGACTTTCAGTTCTGACCCGAATTAGCTTAGTTTCTTTATGCATTAAGGTTCCTTTGTGACCATATTATATAGTAGTATAACCCTCTGAGGTTATATTAGATGGTCCCTTAGTAATCTGAGTTTAATTACTTGTTTCTGTTATTATGCTTAGTTTTGACTATTATGCCCTTATGGTCTAAATGAGATTTTTGAATATGTGGTCATGCAAATAACTTAGTTACTGATATATAAACATGTCTAGATTATTTTGACATTTACTTCTGGTCTCAAATTGATAATATGCTAGATATCGTAAATTTAGTTTTTATAAAGTCTAAACTACCCTTTTATGCATAAACCATGATTAAACATAAATTTTGACCCTAAAATTCATTACCTACTGTTATGATATCATTTTTAGAAATTTTTGGAATGTTGGGTCAGATTATATACTGACCATAACTTAGAGTTCTTGTATAAATTCCATAATTGACGATAATGCCCTTTTTATTAATAAAATGTGATTTACATATAATTAACATGCCAAACCTTTTCCTACTGAGTTAGTATGCAAAATGAAATATTTTAACCATCCAAGGCTGGTCAAAATCTCAGAATCACACAAACCTTGCAAATATCGTCAATTAACGATTTTTACGTTAATTAGGTGCATAGTATGTTTAAAACCATATTTAGCACCTAAGACTTGTTACCTACTGATTTTACAAATAAATTTTAATATTTTTACAGTAGGTATAAGTCATGAACTCAGACTTCCAATTTTGTCCTTATAACTATGTGTGAAATGACCAAAATGCCCCTACGGTGCATAGTTTGGTCATAAAGGGTAAACCACACATATATATGATATCCTACTGTTAGTATAACTAAAATAAAATATTTTTAGAAAAGGTTTATAACCAGAACCTCAGTTTCCATATAAATTCCTTTTATAAATCATAAAATGACCAAAATACCCTTATGAGGCTTAATTTGGTTTTAAAATCTTTTTGGACATAATTGTTGATATCCTACTAATATCATAACATATGTAAAGAATAATAACTCATGGAACTTGTACATGACTCATCCGGCTACCCGTTATGCATATACGCGTTCGGTACGGTTTATGTAACTAGTTTGCATAAATTAGCCGAAACGGGTCAAATCTTATCATTTTAACTTCAAAATCCAGAATGTATTTAGTTTACCCATATAATACAAGTATCCATACTTGTCGGGTCTAAATTCCATTCCAATCCGGTCATCGCTTAATCTAGCGTTTCGTACCGTAATTCTTTATTTAAACTATCTGGTCTAAGTTTATAACTTAAATAAAACCCGTTAGTAATCTAATAGGTTAATAAAAACTTCCTTCCAGATTAGGAGCCCTGGTAAAAGCTACCTGCACTAGTTTGAATAGATTATACGACTGAGTTAATAAATCTCGCATTTTAAGCTCAGGTAAATACTTTTAACTTATTTTCCCTTATACGGGCTTGGGATATGGTAAAAATATATTACCACTTGGTCGGGTATAAAATCATTTAATCAAATAATGGTTAATGAATTACATAACCCCATTTTAATCAGTTTTGCTTGATAACATAAACATTGGGGGTTAACGCGACCGTATCCTGGATATTCTTGGCTCATTTCAATTGTAAATGGCCACCACTTAAGCACGGGGTGTAGGCATACACCTGACAGTTGCGTATGTAAAAAGATATATCCACTTGTTGGGGATAACTCCTTGTGGGTTTATATTAGTGATGTGTCGGTTAATCTTGTCTCTGCTTCTATCCCGGGCCCCAAATGTATGACAAACATGTAAATCTGATACAATATTATCTTTATGTAATTGTCCCAAGTTATAAAAGAATATTTGTGCCTTGTGCATTTAAATCAATTTTCATAAATGTTTTCAAAAAGAGTCGGTTAATTGTATTTACCAGTGTAAACTGACGTATTTTCAAAA
The DNA here is from genome assembly GCA_030545235.1 of Helianthus tuberosus. Classification (NCBI taxonomy): domain Eukaryota; kingdom Viridiplantae; phylum Streptophyta; class Magnoliopsida; order Asterales; family Asteraceae; genus Helianthus; species Helianthus tuberosus. Next base: position 31,389,815 of record CM060383.1, on the reverse strand, counting down.
AGACTAAGTGACAGGTACTACTCGTAATTGGCTGGGAGCTTCTTGGCATTAATTAGAGAATCTTGCAAGTTCTTAAATGCCTCAAGTCTGTTGAACAATGTTTTGTATTATATTTTAGATCCGCCTGTGGATCCTTTCTTACAACCGTCTGTATATTATTTTATTTGTACTCTACACTCTCGGTTTGTAATAGTAATTTCTACCAATACTTCCGTTGTGCTATAAACTGTGTATATTTGACAATGATGATATCAATTACGTCACGATACTCCCCACCGGGCCCACCGGTAATATGTGGAAATATCGGGGTGTGACACCGAAGATGCCGCCGGAGATGCCGCCGCCACCAACCCCAACGCCACCACCTCCAACACCGTCACCCACCTCTGCCCCACAACACCACTACCCCGTCACATAAACCACCATCGAAGCCCCTCTGAAACGACCGGAAACCATCGTCTGACAACTCGAAGCACCTTTAACACCCATTGTCGTCTTTCCCAAGCAGGTGACGAACATGTAGTCGGTGACAAACAAGGGTTAATTTCAAAGAGAAGATGAACAAAAATGAGTCCTTCTTCGTTGGTCCATATGTTTTCGTACAAAAATCATTGATCCAGATTTAAATAAGCAGGTGCTAACTTGTGAAGGGCCTAGATCTAGAAAAGCAGGTGTTAATCTTTGGCGAAGAGGATGTGTTAATTTGTGAAGAAGAAAGAGATGAATTCAGATCTAAGGCCATGTGTAGTCATAAAGCCCCTTCGGGGGCGTTATGCGACAACCGGCGCGCCACGTCATACAGGGGCTTTATGGGGCGTTATATCACTAGAGTGCGTAGTCATGAATAGGGATGAGCATTTGGTATCAAATACCGATCTCGTCCCGTATCGATCCCGATCCTGAAAATACAGCACCGAATTTTTTCGGTACAGGAAACGGTATCCTATTTTTGGCATTTTCGGTAACGGTATTTTCGGGATCGGTACCGGTAAAATACCAAATTTTACCTTCAAATACCGCTACCGTACCGATACCATACTGATACCGTACCGATACCATACCGATACTGTACCGTACCGACATATTTCGGTATCGGTATCGGTACCCAGTTTTGGCGAAATTCGGGATCGGGACGGTATCAAGACGGGATCGGGATTTGCTCATCCCTAGTCATGAAGCCCCTACCCATCATTACCTAATTATTAATTTTCATTTTTATTAATTAATTAAAAAACTACTTAACTATTTTTGATTGGTCAAAATTTTGAAACTCTCCTCCTTCACACCGCGATCAACATACCGTCCCCAACATTTGGAGACCCCATAGCGCCGCCTGTTTTGGTGTGCCCGGGCGCTATGGATGAGATTGGGGTGATATACCGCCCCATTACACATGATCTATTAACAGAGAGATAAGGAGATCTTGGTTTAAGGAGTAAGAAAGGGGATATGGGGATTTGTAATTTGCAAAGATTTGGGGTGGGGCAAATTTACAAAAATACCCCTCAAATATAATAACATGTTTAATGAGGTGTCCACTTTTGATTGGTTAATATTGGTTCCTACGGTTCTCGCAACTCGGCTTGGTTCTCGCTTAAACCAGATCCTATATATATATAGAAACGGGATCAGGAGAGAACGGTGAAAAGTGTGAGAACGGATCCTGGCCCAACACGTGGCAGGAGGCCCTAATTGTTATGCGGGGGTACGATTGTCCTTTTATACGTTCCCTCCTTATTCGCGTTATAAATCTCTTTCAAACTAAAAATCCAAAGATTTATTGTTAGCTGTTACCTCCTTTGCAATCTTTCTCAGATCTATGGCGTTTAACGTGGATTCTGTTCGACAAAGTAAAAATCGTTGGGGTTTTCTATTTTTCGTTCCAGCAAATCATGCAACAGATATGGCGTTTTGTTCTTTTAGCATTGTTCTATGGCGTTTTTTTGCATTATTATTTTTATAATGTGTTGTATGATTTTCAATAGCGTTATTCAATTATGCAATTTAATCTCGTTTTAATTGATATTTAATCTATTATTAAGAACTGCAATTGGAGTTTTCGATATTAATTTTAATTGTCGTTTACGTTCTAGTGTATTTGTTATGTTTTTACGATCATTGGCGTTTTTCGTCTGTTTGATTAGTTTTGAATTTTATTTAGTAGTATTTGTGAATATCAGTTATTACTATTTTGTTAATTTGTGTAAACATTAGTTTTGTTAATTTTGGCGTTTTCATTATGATGTTATATTTTGTTAATTATTTATGTTCTTAAGTGTTTTTAATTATTCATCTCATGGCTTTTTTATCATGTCATTTTTAAATTATGTGTTTATTATGTTTTTTTATTATTCAATTAATGGCGTTTTAATGTATAATGTTATTACGAGACATCACTATGTTTTTCTGATTTTTCTGTTCCTTCCTGTGTTTTCTCAGACGAAGTCTCTTCCTCGAGTCAAAGGCATTGCCCCAAAACTGGATTTCCATTTATCATTCCTGACATCAGTGAAGAATTAAAGCCCAGAAAGGACATGCTATTCTCCAGCCTTGATGATTGTTATTCAATGTATGTTAAATATGCCAAGGAGTGTGGGTTTTCAGTCCGGAAAGGGACTACAAAGACAAACTCTAAAGGTGTCTTACATATTAAGTATTTCTTGTGTACGAGAGCTGGGGTATATAAGGACAAGAAAGTTGATACGTTGGACCTCAATCAAAAAATAGAATGAATGTAATAATTTCTATGTCTTACATACGTTTTTGGCGCGTATTTTAGGCGCCATTTTTATTGCAGTAAATGCTAGTAATATAGTTCCGTCGTTTTAGTAATGTTTGTTCTTCTTTATCGGTTAAAAACAAAGTTTGACGTTTTATATTTATGGTGTTATATTATGATGAAGTGTGCTATGTGTGTTGAGGAGGGATTTTAGTTTGGCGTTTTATGTTAAGTCAAAAGACCCTTTTACCCTTAATGAAGCGCGCCAGATTAATAAAAGTGATTTTATTTACGAAAATGCCACCGCGTCATCTAGTCCATAGATTGTTTTGATCTGACGATCCATAAGCGTTCTTTCCGTTCTCACACCTTTGAACGTTTTCTCTAAATCCTGGCCCTATATATATAAATTAATTATAAATTTTTCAGACGTTATTTCAATTTGGGCCAGAGCGCTCGTTCACCTGGCACTCTGCATATAGGCACTAAAAAGAACAATATTTAATTTTTTAATGACAACCTTTCATTTTGTGTTGTTACTTATTTAAATTCTAGGTTTAGTTTCTCTTCGTCGTATAAGAAGGAAATCATTAAAATATATAATATTAAGAGTTCAAAAATTCTCCACATAAAATAACAACTAGTGAAATTCCCTGCGCTGCGCGACCGGAAATTCGAATGTTATCGATTCGTGTTGCTTTGTGACGGGATAAGCACGATACCCGTTTAGTTAGTTATTTACCGGTGTTTTACCCGTAAATACCGGTTGGTTAGAAAAATTACAAATTTAAAAGCAGAGAAAACAACCTAAAAGTGAAAAAAGAAGAATGAATAAATCACGAAAATATTATTAAGAATAATAGATACTCAAACTTTTATTTAGCAGCAGGTAATAAAAAATTTTCTATTCCATCAAAGGCTTCGAACCCGAGACACTCACTATATTTGAATATTCATACAACCAACTGAATCGCGAAAGTTTTTTTTAATAGTTTCGCGCAAAAATAACTATAATATATACATAAAGTGGAAAAGGACAAAAAAGAGAAGAAACAACAAAGCAAAGAAAAACGATGGCAAAAATGTAAATTTAAATGGAAGGGAAAATCGTAATTTGGCTGGAAGGAGAAAAACAAAACTAATTGCAAAACTGTAAATTTAAACGGGGCAAAATTGTAATTTGAACTGATGGGAAAATCGTAATTTTAAAATAGGGATAAAATCGTAAATTGGTTGGGCCAATGGGGGAGTTCCAGGCAGTTGCCTCGCACTATGCCCCCATCTTGTGTCAGTACTTATACACTGGGGGCAAAATCGTAACTTGACTGGGAAAGCAAACAAAATCGATGACAAAAATGTAAAAAAATTTAAATTGAGGGCAAAATCGTAATTTACCTTTGAGGAAGAAAACAAAACTAATGGCAAAACTGTAAATTTAAACGGGGCAAAATCATAAATTTTAACTGATGGCAAAATTGTAATTTTTCATTGGGGGCAAAAGCATAATTTTATTTGGAACTGGAGGTAAAAACGTAATGTTAAACTGATGGCAAAATCATAATTTTAAAGCGGTGCAAAATCGTAATTTGACTTGTAAAGCAAACAAAACCGATGACAAAAATGTAAATTTAAATTGAGGGCAAAATTGTAACTTACCTGAGAGGAAGAAAACAAAACTAATTGCGAAATTGTAAATTTAAACGGGGCGAAATCGTCATTTTGAACTGATGGCAAAAGTGTAATTTTTCACTGAGGAAAAAAGCGTAATTTTATTTTGAAACGGAGGTAAAAGCGTAATTTTAAACTGATGACAAAATCGTTATTTTAAAGCGGAACAAAATCGTAAATTGATTTGGCCCCAATTTTATAAATAAGGGCATATTTGTAATTTCGATATTTAAAATAATATTTTTTTTTTTGAAAAGAAAACTTCATTCAACAAAAGAGAGCCTCAAAACAAGGAACCCTCAAACAACCGAATACAACATATACAGAGGGAATTTACTCCAATCGTTCCATCCAATCCTATTACATTTCGACCTATACTTTAAGGAATTAAAAGACATAGACTTGATCAATGCCACCACTTCCAAGATCCTCGGCTCCACATTTTGAAATACCACCTTGTTTCGCTCTTTCCAGATAGCCCATAACGTGATCAAGAAAATACCACGCACGATGTTTGTACCCAACTTGGAACTGCCCATCTGATTCGGCCACTGAAAGATGTCATCTAGAGAACAAAAAGTTGCCCACCCCTCCTTAGTCCACGCCCAAATTCTCACCCAGACTTCATATGCAAAGGAACAGGAGAACAATAAATGGTTAATTTCTTCATCTTCGCTGTTACACATCGGACAAAGAGGACTCGGTAACCCAACATTCCTTTTGATCAGCTCCACACGGGTTGGTATTCGACACTTCTGGGTTCGCCATCCCATGATATTTATCTTGCTCGGTACCCATTTCACCCATTTGAACTTCTGAGTAGGCATATTATACAAATTCTTTCTGATGGAGGCTTTGACTTCTGCAACCGAAAATTGTTTCCCGGTGTTCTTGTCCCATACCCAACGGTCCCTGCAATCTTTGAGTTGTATCACAGACAACATGTAAAACACATCTTGAATCTCGGAAATACCAGCTACCGTATACCCTCCTATAACCCAACCATCGGAAAGGCAGTTCTGATGACCATCATACCAAACCCGATTACTGACCACACAATCCTTTTCTGTTTCTTGGGAAAACAGAATCGGCCATCTGATATATAGTGGCATATCACCGTACCAACAATCTTTCCAAAAACTTATATTATCCCCGTTTCCGAGCCCACAAGAAATAAGACTTCTGATATTCTGACCATTAATACGAGACTTCTCCATTAAATTATCGATGGCCTTCCACACCCCCGGCAAAGATTTTTTAACTGACAAAAACGGCCACTTACCCCGCCCCCCATGAATACTAGAGACCACCATACGCCATAACCCATAGCGATTAGTCTTGTACCTCCATGCCCATTTAACAAGCAAAGCCAAATTGACTTCGGACAGTTTTGAAATCCCCAATCCACCACACTTCTTGGGACTAGTGACCACGTCCCACGAAACCCAGTGAATACCTTTGGAATCCCTACCTCCTAACCACAAGAAGTTTTTCATCTTCCTTTCAATCGAATCGGTCACCTCTTTTGGGGCTTTAAATAAGGAAAGATAGTAAACCGGAAGGCTAGATAAAACCGACTTGATCAAGGTAAGACGGCCCCCTATGGACAGAAGCTTGGCCTTCCACAGTTGTAATCTATTCTGCACAGTGTCTAAAACAGCCTCCCAATGTGTCGTACGATTCATGTTCCCCCCCTATTTTAATACCCAAATACTTGAAAGGGAGAGCACCAACTTTACAACCCAAGATCGCTGCCATATTATTGACCTCTGACGGATCAGCCCCCAAACCAAATATATGCGATTTTTGCAAATTTATATTCAATCCCGAAACCAAGTGAAAAATACGTAACAACCGATTGAACATAATAACATTACTCGAGGACCACTTTCCCAACAATAATGCGTCGTCTGCATAAAACATGTGGGACAAAGTCGGCCCATCCCCCGGAAGCTTGATTCCCTCAATGTCCCCCAAACTACAAGCTCTAGAAATCATCTTAGCTAACGCCTCCATAACAAGCAAAAAAAGAAACGGAGATAACGGGTCGCCTTGCCTGAGCCCTTTTTGACAGTTGAACTCAAACGTAGGCGCCCCATTAACAAGCACCGCCGACCTAGCACATTGCACTATGCCTCTAATCCACATGCACCATTTATCGGGAAACCCCATCTGAGCCATAATTGACTCAAGAAAACCCCAACTGACATTGTCGTACGCCTTTTGGAAGTCAATCTTCAATAAAAACGCCTTTTTATCCACCTTCTTTAACCACCCGATTAGTTCATTAAGAACCAAAGGGCCGTCTAAAATGTACCTCTCCTTAAGAAAAGCAGACTGCGAATCAGAAATAACATCTCCCATAACCGATTTGATTCTATGAGCAATCACCTTAGAAATAACCTTATTAATAACCCCGACCAAATTAATAGGTCGATAGTCCTTCAAACCCAAAGGATTGTTATTTTTCGCAATAAGAGTAATAAATGAAAGACTACACTCTTTGCCAATAACACCTGTATCGTAGAACTCGTCAAACAACCGCAAAAAATCCTCTTCCAGAATAGACCAGAAGTGTTTAATAAAATGAAAATTAAACCCATCTGGCCCAGGCGCCTTATCGGACCCGCAATCAAACACAGCTGACTTAATTTCTTCCTTAGAAAAACGAGCAATCAATCCCTCTTTCTTTTCGGCTGGTACCTGATTAAAGTCATTGCACACATATTCCGGTCTTCTAGGAGTTTTCTCGCTAAATAGCTCTCTATAGAAATGGAGCACCTCTCTTTTAACCAAGGGAGGTTTGCTAATCCACTCCCCGTTAACCAATACCCCATGAATATCATTTGCCGCCTTCCTCCCCTTTATGCAACGATGAAAATATGCAGCATTTTCATCCCCCAGCGAACTCCATTTAACTCTCGCTTTCTGTTTAAGATCCTTATTCTGCAAATATAACAGTCTATCCACCTCTTTCTTGCTTTCCTCCCAAATCCACACCTCTTCTTCTTCGAGATCGCGGGTTTCCATAATAGATTCCAACCGAGCAATATCATTTTTGAGAATTATCAATTCCTCATCTTCCTTACTATATACCGTTTTCGACCACCCTTTGAGAGCCATCTTGACTGCATTAAACTTTCTCATCAACACCGCTTCAGCCGTACCATCAGACTTAATGGTAGCCAAAGCGTCCCGAACAACCATATCGCAATCTTCCCGATCCAGCCATGAATTAAACCACCTGAAAGGTCTAGCACCAAACTTCGAATCTGTAATCGTTAGTAGTAAAGGAGAATGATCAGATAAGTCTTTAGGCCAAACACGAAGACATGCGCCATGCCACCTACTAAAAAAATCCTGACAAACCAACATTCGATCAATCTTACTCATCTTCGCTGCTTTACCAACGCCTGTCAAAAAAGTGAATCTACCTCCCTGCATCTTAAATTCATGTAAACATGCTTCTTCAATGAAACTATTAAAATCCTGAGCAGCCCTACTGTTAAACTTAGAATTTTTTCACTCGCACTCCCATCTAATAGAATTAAAATCTCCTATAAGAATCCACATCCCTGTCATACTATTCATAATACCCAGAAGCCGCTCCCACATACTTCTCTTTTCTCCCACCTTTTGAGACGCATAGACATTCACGACATTCATTACCGACCCACTTCAACCAGATTTCCAGTCGTAATAATAAAACCGTCATCCGATAAAGTTTTAATTTTTTAAACTTTCTCGGATTCCAAATACTAATAAGACCACCTGATCTACCTCTGGCTGCCACTGTATCAAACTCAAAGTTCCCATTAACCCAAATCGAAGCCATATCAAACCCCACAGAATCGGAAAGAAGCGATTCTTGAATTCCCAAAAAATCGACTTTAAAATTAGACACCAAACCTCTAACCCAAGGGACTTTCCCTACAGCCCCTAATCCTCTAACGTTAATAGACAAGAAGTTCATGACTTACCTGCTTGTAACCCTTCACCTCCGATGGAACCTGCTACCAAATTTTCGAAGCCTTGTAGATTCACACCTAGCCGGCTACCGAAAAGAACCGTTTCCGCCTTCTCACTTTCCAAATCCACCCCTACTGTACAGGTAGGATTACCCAGCTCTCTACCATCATCCGAATTGACATGATCCATATCTTTAAGAGGAGTCTCCTGATCTGCTAATAAAGCTTCGAAGGAATTCGATACTGGGACATTCTCCACCCCTCTATTCTTTTGTACATTTCTATCTAAACCCAATAAAGGATTTAAATTAAATGGGTCTTCCTGGGACAAACTTGTGTTTCTGGGCTCCTTATTGGGCCGATCGTTGCTGGATAACTGACCACCAGAGTTCTGGCCCAACTCAACCTCCATCTTTTTATTTTTCTTTCTTTTGAGTATTTTCCCTGGGCCCCCAATACTTTCCAAATTACAATTAATGGTCTCCACGTGATTTCTTTCCAAATTCTCGCCCATAACTACAGTTTCCATAATTCTTGGAGAATTTATGGTATCATTAAAACGTTCCTTATTCTCCTCTGTTTCCATATTTTGGGCACTCATCGGAGTCAACGCTGGTTCCTCCACCGGAGCATCTTCTTGAATATCATCAACGTCGTCGACATACTCGGAGATCCAATCCTTATCGTCTTCCTCAACCCAAATCTTGAGGGTTTTACCGCGCCATCTCAGAAACAGTTCCTCTTTAATCCTGGCTCCATGACCCACCATAACACCGATATAATGGAATGAAGAATCAATCTCCACTCTATCAACCGGTGGTTTTTTCACCACTGAGCCGAAGAAGGAACCTATACTTTCGAAAACTTTTTCATCCACCAGACTCAATGGAACACCAACCACCTTAAGCCATGCAACTCTTTCAAAAGTTAACGCTTGTCCCTCCCATAACGCCACTGAACTGAATAACTCCGGACGTCCAATCAACTCGCCCATTGCCATCGAAGCATGTTCCTTAGTTCTGAACGTAATCAATATCCTGAACCCTCCCAAGCAACGAACCTCTCCCTCTCCCAACTTCATCTCTTTCAACAGTATCTTAACTTTCTGTAGAGTGTCCAATGAACAAACTTGCATCACCAAAGACCTTCCATGTAAATCCTCAAAAGCACATACCGAATCTTCTATTTCAATAGTCTTCCCTTTAGAAGCTCCTGAGAACGCATCTTTAAAAGGCATACCATTAAACTGTCCCTTATTCTGATAAGACTGCTCTCTGTTCCTATCTTCCGCTTCTGGCTGTTTGAACGGCTTCTCATTCTTGGGGGGAAACCGATCGTTTACCTCTCCATCCTCCAAAACAAATCTCGCAACATTAACTTTGAGTTTATAAACCCCCAGCCGAATGGAGGATAAGACCTTTTCCATCGCCCGACGATCTTTAACATCTAACAAAGAAACAAAAGCAAATCTTCTTCCGATCTTATCTCTTTTCCTTGCGACGTAAATGTCAAAAATCTCCCCAAAATTCCTAACCTCTCTAGCCAAATCAGCCCCACTACATTTTTCGGGAAGATTCGTAACGTAAAACTTTGTTATTCTTGCCAAAATCTCAACCGGAATAGGTTTCCGGCGAGAGCCCATGTCTACAATTTATATACCGTTAATTTTTTTTTTTTCATCGCAATTCCAAAATGTTATAGAGTTAATGACTTATAAATATATTCCAAAATGTTATAGAGTTAATGACTTATAAATATATTTATTTCAAAGTTGATATTTATTTGATTTGATTAGATAGTTGTTAATTGTTATTTAAGAGTTCAAAGACTCTTAACATATAATAACAATGGCTTAAAAATATATTTATTTCATAGTTTATATTTATTTGATTTGATTTGTTTAGATTTTTTTTGAAAGGCGAAAATTCTATGATTATAGAACAAGAGCCAGCAAAGCTGTAAAACCCAAATTGCAAGTACAAAAGAAAACAAACAAAAGAAAACAACTTACAACATTACTTAATTATATCTCTTACATTGAAATCTCTCCACCTCTCCCATACTAAATTTTTTAACTTCGCCCTTTCTTTAATCCACAAAAACGATAATTGTTTTATTTCATCAACCGTCTTTGTTACCGACCCATTTTGTCCGTTGAAAACCAAATCGTTTCTCGACTTCCATATTTGCCACATTGTTATCATAGCTATTGCCGTAATCACTCTCTTCCATTCCTTCGAACCATTACAAGCTTGTATTCGTTGAAAAAATTCGTCACATGAATTAACGTCCTCGTTGCACGGTAATTTTAACCAAACCATGATATTCCACCATATAGCGCAAGCCATCAAGCATTTTACCAGTAGATGTTCTGTCGTTTCCTCCGCGATTCCGCACTTTGAGCATGACTGATCTTCGATGATAACCCCCCTGCGATTCAGCTCTACTTATACCGGAATCCGATTTTTTAAAGCTCTCCATACGAACAAGTTTATTTTTGGCGGCACACATTTGTTCCAAAATTACCAAGCCGCATCACTCTCCGTTAAAGACGCTTTCGTAATTTCATCTCTTAATGATGCCACCGTCAAATCTTCGTTCGGTTTAGTTCTCCATCTCAAGCTATCTTCACATTCACTTATCTTTTGCTCCTTTAAGACTTTTAACAGTTTCGAAAACTGCTACCTTTCCTGCTCGTTTCTTACCCCACGCTGCGACACTGTCACGGCCCCCGCTACCGGTTTTACCCGGTACAGGAGCCGCGGGACAGGAACCCGTGGTATTCGTTGATTGAGTTGACAGCGGAAGATTTTACAGGATCTTTTAAAACTTGAAATGCCCGATTATTTTATTTCATAATTTGGGATAAACCCCGTACTTTACAATAGAGGAATTTTACTAGGAAATTCCCTGGTTTACAAAACATGTTTATTTATTTAATTGAGCCACTACTTCAAGCTTTGTTAGTGCTCCGTAGCATTTTTCCTTGGTTCACAGTAGTCACCTGAAACATGTTTTGAAAATATTTTATCAGCGGGGAAATACTGGCGAGTCATTCAAATTTGATAAAATGACACATAGTTATAAATTACAGTATAAGAGCGATTACAATGGCTTTTATCTTATTTTTATCTGGCGCCGTGTCACCTCCTGGTGACGATGGTCATACCACTATTGGGTCATTTCCTCCAAGTAGTGATGATTATCACTGTTAGGATTTATTAGCCTAACCGTGAGAAATTATTAATGTGCACAATACCCCACTAGCCAGTGATTCAAGATAACCACGACTTAATCCCTGTAATTATAACCTTTGAAAATATTTGGAGTATTGTAAAACACTTTTGATAAAAGAGAATGACTCACATTGCAGATTTAAACGGGCAGAGTTTAGCCTACTGATTATCCTTGTAACCTAATTTAGGGGCTGTTTGGTAGCCTCTTAATGATTCCATTAAGAGGCTACATCTTAATGGGTCAGAGTTAAGGGTGTTTGGTTTGTTTAGTGGACATATCTGAATGATTCCATGGCCTCTGACCGATTCAGATTTAAAAACATCTCTGAATGAGAGCTGAATGAGAAGTTGACCTAAATACCCACGCACGTCACACGTTCCTCTCATCTGCCCCTCTTCTCCTCTTCTGGCGATCACGTAAATCACCACCATCCAAGCACATCAAGAGTTCGACGATTCCAAGCAAATCTTCGCTCACAACCAGGTAAGATCTTTGTTCGATCTCTGTACGATCGTTGTGTGTGTGATTTGAAAGCTAGGTTTTTTTATAAGTATTGATTCGTCAAGATATATGTTCGATTTGTATGAAGTATTTATTTGTTAGAAATCTAGGGTTTTTAATAAAGAACTGATTTGTTAACCTTGATTGATAGAAATAGGTGAATAGTATGGAACTCATAGATGAAATTCATTGTTCAGTTAAGCAGAGTCAATTCTTTCCGCTAGTTTCTCAGTGTCGTAAACAGAGTCGGTCTTAAATAATTCCTTTTTGATCTGGCGATTCGAGATTGAATCTCGTCCTTTGTTGCTGCGTCGGCAATGAGGTACGTTGTTGAGTATAAAGTATATAGTCTGATCATTATGAAGCGATTAGCTGCATTAAAAGTATAAAGTCTGATCATCATTGCAGCCATTCCTTATTGATTTTCTTTTTTCATGTTAATTTTCTTTTTCTTGATTACACACTGATTTGATGTTAACGGTCTTATAGAATTTTTAATGCTTCTTCGGCAAGTTTGAAGAATTCTTGGTCAACCATTATGATTGTGGATGATGAGTGTTCTAGAAGGAAGCCGATAGTTGAAGCATTTAGACGGATGTTGGCTATGTTTAGGACCGCTCCGCTTATTGGAATTCCGAAATGGGCTTCGAACATCGCTGGGGTGTTCGGTACGATCACCGCTACCTGACAGTTTGAAAACCAATTGTGAATGTAATTTTTGACTTTCAAGTCATATGAATTGCCTTTGGAATTCAATAGGATTTCTTTCTTTTTTTAATACACTTATAGAGAAATCCTTACAAATGCTTCTCTTCTCTTATGACTTGCCAAAACCGACAAGCAGAGAAGAACGAGCTTTGTGAAGAAGAGCTTGTTTTGAAGGCGAAAAAGGCAAAACTGGAGCAGCAGGTCAAATCCATGACACCACATGATCCGGCTGCATGTCAGGCTGAAGGAACCAAGGTGCCCGTTGGATTTTGCGTTATAATCACTCTTTACTTCTGCCATTATGCTTTTTAGAGACAAATAGAGCTCTTTGTTGGATATAAATAAAAAAACGTCCTTTAATCTTTTTATCCTATTGTAGTTTGAATCTATCTTCATAATATGTATATGCTTCATTTCCTCTAACTGAACTGTAACACTATTATTACAATAAAGTGCAAAAGATATCAAGATAGTATGAGTGATTATGTTCAAATCAAGAATCACTTCAATAAGATTATCTACATATGGTTGTACTTGTAACTGTTGTCACATACAATTTATATCCTCTTGATGCTTTCAAATGTATAGATAATATGTGCAAGAAATCCATTCAGATTCTTAATACTAATGCCCATCGTGGAGGATTTTGGCAGAATAATCACTAGTCAATATAAAATATCGACTGTTAATATATGGAAGCATTTACAAGATCCTTTATTTGCACTTGTTTAATTTTATTTAGAAATGGATTCAAAATGTGTTTAAAATTAAAATTCTACGAAAATTATTAATTTCTAGTTGAATTTTAGTATGTTTTTAAGAATTTTGAAGGATTTATATGTAATTTGGATTTTCTATAATGTTATGTACTTTCATTTTATAATTATTAATCTTCCAGAACCGTCATTCAGAGCACTGAACAAACAGATACATTTAATTCAGCACAAAATAGTTCAGAGGGGTAAAACATTCATTCTGCACAGTCATTCAGAGGTATAGCCAAACAACACTTATTGGCTCAGCCCTTAACCATTCAGAGTCTCTTACCCATTCAGACCTCTTACTGGTTCAGCACTTAACCATTCAGAAGTTGCCAAACAGCCCCTTAAATAACAATGCACACGAACTAGGTCAGTAACTAATACAGCATTTACGATAACTCACGAGATTAAAACCCTCACAACGAATGACAAAGTGCAACACTTAAACATCCATCGAATTTACGACGAATGACAAATTATAGCCCTAATTTGGGCAGCACTTAAACATCTATTGGATAGTTTCAATCGATCGGACATTGAATCGTAGCAGCGATCGAGTTAATACCCTGTATCGTAGCAGCACCTCCCTAATGAAAATTACGATTTTGAGCAGTGTATCTTCATTTTTGAGAATTGTTTTCGACACCAGTGAACAGCTCATGATCAATCCTATTTATAGCTGAAAATTGGGTCTCACGCGGCCCGCGTGAACCCTTGCTCGACCCTTACGCGGCCCGCGTGGCCACCTAGTCTATGTGTAGGGTTGCTGGGTCATCAGTAGGTCTGCCAGGTGGATGCCACGTGGATCGGAACGCTTATCCGGGCAACACCACATTGACGCGGCCCGGGTCAACTTAAGCTTGACCTTTACGCGGCCCGCCTGAAGACCAGATTTCTTGTTTTCTTGGTTTTTCATGCACAGTAGGTTTTCAGGGGTCCGGGTTTCACTTACGGGTTGTAATAGGACATTTTTGAAGGTCCTTACATCCTCCCCACCTTATTTAAAATCTCGTCCTCGAGATTTATTGAAATAAGTGAGGATATTTTCACTTCATCTCCGATTCTAGCTCCCAAGTATATTCGGGTCCTCTTTTTGAATCCCACTTGACTTTGACTAATACTAGTCTTTTGTGCTTGAGAAACTTGTCCTTTCTGTCTTCTATTTGTAGTGGCTTTTCAACAAATTTTAACTTTTCGTTTACCTCTATATCTTGAAGAGGTACTACCAGCGATTCGTCTGATAGACATTTCTTAAGGTTGGATACATGAAATACATCATGTACTCCAGCTAGTTCCTCTGGTAGCTGTAAGCGATAAGCAACTGGTCCTATTCGCTGTATTACTGGGAATGGTCCTACGTACCTTGGACTTAGCTTTCCTTTCTTACCAAATCGAACTACTCCTTTCCAAGGAGAAACTTTTAAAAATACCTTGTCTCCAACTTGAAACTCTAATGGCTTGCGTTGATTATCGGCATAACTCTTCTGACGATCTCGAGCCGTTTTCAGTCTTTCCTTGATTTGTGTGATCTTGTCGGTGGTCTCTTGCACAATTTCAGGACCTGATAATTGACTTTCTCCTATTTCCGCCAAACAGACTGGAGTTCTACACTTTCGTCCATATAGTGCTTCAAATGGGGCAGCTTCAATACTTGTATGATAGCTATTGTTATTGGAGAATTCAATTATGGGTAGGTGGTCATCCCAGTTTCCACCAAAATCTATCACACATGCCCTAAGCATGTCTTCCAGGGTTTGAATCGTCCTTTCACTTTGTCCGTCTGTTTGAGGATGGTATGCAGTGCTTAGATTTAGTCGGGTTCCCATAGCTCCTTGGAAACTTGTCCAGAAATGGGAAGTAAAACGACTATCTCTATCCGATACAATGGAGAGTGGGACTCCATGTAAGGATACTACTTCGTCTACATACAACTTTGCTAACCTTTCCATGCTAAAGGTTTCTTTCATAGGTAGAAAATGAGCTGATTTGATTAATCGATCCACAATTACCCAAATCGCGTCATTACCTTTTTGGGTTTTGGACAACTTAGTAACAAAGTCCATTGTTATGAGTTCCCATTTCCATACAGGCATTTCTAATTGTTGGAGTAAACCTGAGGGTTTCTGGTGTTCTGCCTTAACTTGTGAACAAGTAAGACATTTAGAAACATACCTAGCTATGTCCTTTTTCATTCCTATCCACCAGAAGTTATTTCTTAAATCTTGGTACATTTTATTGTTACCAGGATGCATGGTATATCTAGACTTATGGGCTTCCTCTAAAATCTTATTTGTTAATTTTCCTTGCTTAGGTACCCAAATCCTTTTCTTGTGGAATCTCCAAATTCCATCAGATCCTTGCTCTAATTCCTTTATTCTTCCTTTCACTCCTTCAGCATCATCCTTGATTGTTGTTTCCTGAATGTTCTTCAGTTGTTCCATTAAGTCTAATTGTAAACTTAATCTAAGAGCACGAACTCGCTTTTGCTTTTCATGATACTTACGACTTAAGGCGTCAGCAACTACGTTTGTTTTTCCTTCATGATATTGAATATCACAGTCGTAGTCACTTAGGATTTCCATCCATCTCCTTTGCCTCATGTTTAATTCTTTTTGCCCAAATATGTATCTTAAGCTTTTATGGTCTGTATAGACAGTAAACTTACTTCCATACAAATAGTGTCTCCAAATTTTAAGGGAAAAAATTATGGCTCCTAACTCTAAGTCATGAGTTGTATAATTTTTTTCGTGCTTTTTCAATTGTCTTGAGGCATACGCAATTACTTTCTTGCGTTGCATTAGCACACATCCTAACCCTAGCTTAGAAGCATCACAGTAAACTTCAAAATCTTTCGTTCCTTCAAGTAAGGCTAGAATTGGGGTGTCTGTTAGCTTTTGCTTCAAAATTTTAAAGGCCTCTCCTTGTTTAGGTCCCCATTCAAACTTAGCTGCTTTACATGTTAACTTAGTTAATGGTACAGCTATTTTGGAAAAATCCTTAATGAATCGTCTATAGTATCCTGCTAACCCTAGAAAGCTTCTAATTTCCATAGCTGATTGCGGAACTTTCCATTTGGTGATTGCTTCTATCTTAGCAGGATCTACGTGAATACCTTCATGACTCACCATGTGTCCTAAAAATTGTACCTCCTGCAGCCAAAATTCACACTTCGAGAATTTGGCGTAAAGCTTCTCTTGTCTTAACAAAGTTAAGAGTGCATGCAGGTGCTCACAATGCTCTTCCTGATTTTTAGAATAAATGAGTATATCGTCGATGAAGATAATTACAAATTTATCCAAGTATGGTTTACAGATCCTATTCATCATGTCCATAAATCCTGCGGAGAATTTGTTAACCTAAAGGGCATGACTGTAAACTCGTAATGACCATACCTATTTCTGAAAGCAGTTTTAGGTATGTCTTCTTCTTGTACCTTCAAGTGATGGTATCCTGAGCGTAAATCTATCTTGGAAAAATATCTAGCTCCCTGAAGTTGATCGAATAGATCATCAATCCTAGGTAATGGGTATCGATTCTTGATTGTAACCTTATTCAGTTCCCTATAATCGATACACATTCGCATCGAACCATCCTTCTTTTTCACAAACAACACTGGAGCTCCCCAAGGGTATGAACTAGGTTGTATGAATCCTTTACTAAGAAATTCATCTAATTGCTTTTTCAATTCTAGCATTTCGGTGGGTGCTAACCGATAAGGTGCCTTGGCTATTGGTGTAGTTCCATGAATTAGATGAATTCTAAATTCGACTTCCCTATTGGGTGGTAATCCCGGTAGTTCTTCCGGAAAGACATCCGGATATTCTGATACTACTGGAATTTCTTTAAGTTCCTTATCTTTCGTGTTAATGATTACTGAAATCATATACACCATTTCTTGTTTTCTTGAATAACTAGCCAACTTCATTACTGAAATGAATTTCAGTGGCTTTCGTGGCTTATCTCCTGTAATTACCACTAATTCTCCTGTGGGTGTATGTATTTCTATGGAATTCTTATCACAAAGAATTCGGGCATGGTTGGCTACTAACCAATCCATTCCTAATACTATATCGAATCCGGCTAAATTCATAGGTAACAGGTTTGCAGAGAATTTATGACCTAAGAGTTCTATCTTTCCTTCTCGCAAAACCTTATTTATGTTAACAGCATTCCCATCTGCCGTTTCGACTATAAATATCAGTTATCACGTTAGGGATTAGTTCTGCTTCCTGAGTAGTCAACTGGAAGGCTCTTGCGTTTCTCTTGGTAGTTCCTTCTGCAGGTTTGGCTTTGTTATCAACTGGTTTGACCAATTTGGGATAGTCTGGCCTAAAATGTCCAGCCTCTCCGCAGTTGTAGCAGATTGTTGATTTCTTCTTCCTGCAATCCTCTTCTTAATGCCCCAGAATTTTGCAGAAATTGCAATACCCTTTGCATCTTCCAAAATGCTTTCTTTAGCAGGTATTGCAAAATGGAACAGTGGAAGATTGCCCAGTTCCCTTTTTCTTGAAATTGCTACGGTTACCCACACGAAATCCCTGGGTAATCTTTTGGGCTACTTCCTTCTTCCTATTTTCTTCTCGCGTACGCACTGGTCCGTCAGTCAAAGTGTTGGCTAATTCCACTGCATCGTCAATAGTGCGAGGTCTCGCAGCTTTAACGATATCACGGATTTCACCAATCAATCCCCATATATAGCGGGAAATAAGTACCGGTTCTGGCGAAGCCAGGGTAGGTACAACTCTGGCATATTCGAAGAATGTCGAAGTATACCCTCGACAGTCTACGTCTACCATTCGGTGGTTCAGGAATTTATTTGCCATTTGTTCTTTTTCATATTCGGGACAAAATTTTCTTTCCACCAACCGCTTAAATTCTTCCCAACTCATGGCATAGGTTACATCGCTTCCCTTGGCTTGTAGTACTGTATTCCACCATTCTAGTTCCCCTTCTTTAAAGAGATGTGACGCGTACATGACCTTGTCTTCCTCAGCACATTTACTTAATTTAATTACCGCTTCAGTTTTCTCTAACTAACGTAATGCAGCAATTGCCCCCTCGTTGCCTGCAAATTCAACCGGTTTACAGGCAAGAAATTCTTTATAAGTGCAACCAGGCGTTGCAGCTTTCATTCTCTTAAGGAGTGGGGCTTGCACTACATCGTTATCATTATTATTAATGTTGCCGCCTCCATTTATGCTATTACTGAAGTTATCTTCATGAGTACGTTTGCTAGGAATAATTTGTTGAGGTTCAACTGGATTTCGAGCAGCAGCAAGGATTGCTGGAATAGCATTATCTATTCCTTGAGCAACGATATTCTCGATATCTTGCCTATTCAGAAATTGATCCTCATTGTTTTGCTCGGATTGGTTAACCTCGTTAACTTGTTCATTACCAGCGTGTGCCATCTGGTAATTAATTTATATGAGTGATTAGCACAAAATGATTAATAACTAAACATACAAAATAATCACACATAATTATATCAACGCGTATAGCCAAAATTGTCGATTTTTGGACTTCTATTTTTATATATTATAATATGCTTCCGTACACACCGGCTATCTTACAAAAGTTTTATTTTTAGTTATTTCACATGATTTATATTTTATTATTATATTATTATTAAACATATATTTCTACAACCACAGTCACCCTATCCTTGTCAGCTTGGCATCTTTAGAAACGACGTTCCCTCTCGTCGTACTTCCAGGAGATCTGTTCTCCCACCTCCCGGATTCGATTCCCTGCATCCACCAGCTCCTCGCCAAAATGGCGGAGTTCAGCCAAGTTCTCATTGCTCATTGGTGGGTTTGGTGCAGGCTCTAGGTCAAATTGAGGGAAAAAGGTATAAGGGTGATTTAAGAGGTTCTGAAACTGCCAGTCATTGGTCCACCATTCTTCCATTTCTCCTAAAGGTCGGGTGTTGACAAGGGGATCTGGGATGGCCGGTTCCAAATTCATTGGGAGTTGGGTTTCAGCAGGATAGGTAAAAAGGTTTTCATTGACAGGCTTAAGGGTATCACAGTCTGCTAGTTTACGATCCAACTCCTCCCACAATGTCATTTCCTGATCTTGCTTGGAACTTTCTCCAATCTCTATTCATTTGCCTTTATCCATTGGATCCTCCGTCTTGGCAACTTTCTGAGTTACTGGTTTCCTTCTTCTCTTCTTTGGCTTGGGTTTTTCCGGAAGCTGGGCTTGAAATTCCATGGGTTTCTCAACATCGGCACAATAACCTGTAAAGTCTTTGGAAACTTCCACCTTAACAGAATAGAGATTGAGATTTTGAAGAGCTTCAGACAACTCATTCATGCTGTTTAGCATATATGAAGAAACACACAAAATTCTAGGTTAAAATTTTGTAAATTGAATTTTCACATAATCACAGAAAGGCAATCAGAAATTAAGTATTTATACAAACAGATTAATAAAATATTGCAAATTACAACTGAAAACTAAAATATACTAGAGATAATTTATTTTAGTCTATCTTTTCTTACTAAGTTGTTTATAGTTTCTGGCTTATAGATGATATGGGTGCTGGTACTAGTTTGGCAATTAGAAGTTAGCATTTACTGCTGTAGTGGCTAACATATAGAGATCTGACCAATTTTCATCTAATTCATCTTCCTATGGTGGGTTATTGCCTATTTCCTGAGTTTCCTTATTACTCATTACTCCTTTTGGTTGTGACTTCTTTATTTTCTCTTGACTTTTTCTAATAATCCAACTTCTTTTATTAGGGGTAAGTGGTTTCTCAAACTGTGCCTTACGAACAAATATTCCTTCCTCAGTATCTGCTGAGTATCTTGAGAAATTTGATTGGGAAGAAGTTCCCTTATCTTTCGGTGTACTATCTAGTTGACGATAGATATCCGAAATTCTTTGTTTACCCATACTGTAACTAACAAGTAGTCAGTTAACAAAACACATAATTACAAGATGGTAATCAGGAAAATTAAGTATTTCTAAATACTTTATTGGCTTAAATCTGTGGCTCTGATACCACCTTTTCCTGTCACGGCCCCCGCTACCGGTTTTACCCGATACAGGAGCCGCGGGACAAGAACTCGTGGTATTCGTTGATTGAGTTGACAGCGGAAGATTTTACAGGATCTTTTAAAACTTGAAATGCCCGATTATTTTATTTCATAATTCGGGATAAACCCCGTACTTTACAATAGAGGAATTTTACTAGGAAATTCCCTGGTTTACAAAACATGTTTATTTATTTAATTGAGTTGTTAGTGCTCCGTAGCACTTTTCCTTGGTTCACAGTAGTCACGTGAAACATGTTTTAAAAATATTTTATCAGCGGGGAAATACTGGCGAGTCATTCAAATTTGATAAAATGACACACAGTTATAAATTACAGCATAAGAGCGATTACAATGGCTTTATCTTATTTTTATCTGGTGCCGTGTCACCTCCTGGTGACGATGGTCATACCACTATTGGGTCATTTCCCCCAAGTAGTGATGATTATCACTGTTAGGATTTATTAGCCTAACCGTGAGAAATTAGTAATGTGCACAATACCCCACTAGCCAGTGATTCAAGATAACCACGACTTAATCCCTGTAATTATAACCTTTGAAAATATTTGGAGTACTGTAAAACACTTTTGATAAAAGAGAATGACTCACATTGCAGATTTAAACGGGCAGAGTTTAGCCTACTGATTAGCCTTGTAACCTAATTTAAATAACAATGCACACGAACTAGGTCAGTAAGTAATACAACATTTACGATAACTCACGAGATTAAAACCCTCACAACGAATGACAAAGTGCAACACTTAAACATCCATCGAATTTACGACGAATGACAAAGTATAGCCCTAATTTGGGCAGCACTTAAACATCCATTGGACAGTTTCAATCGATCGGACATTGAATCGTAGCAGCGATCGAGTTAATACCATGTATCGTAGCAGCACCTCCCTAATGAAAATTACGATTTTGAGCAGTGTATCTTCGTTTTTGAGAATTGTTTTCGACACCAGTGAACTGCTCATGATCAATCCTATTTATAGCTGAAAATTGGGTCTCACGCGGCCCGCGTGAACCCTTGCTCGACCCTTACGCGGCCCGCGTGGCCACCTAGTCTACGTGTAGGGTTGCTGGGTCATCAGTAGGTCTGCCAGGTGGATGCCACGTGGATCGGAACGCTTATCCGGTCAACACCACATTGACGCGGCCCGCGTCAACTTAAGCTTGACCTTTACGCGGCCCGCCTGAAGACCAGATTTCTTGTTTTCTTGGTTTTTCATGCACAGTAGGTTTTCAGGGGTCCGGGTTTTCACTTACGGGTTGTTTTAGGACATTTTTGAAGGTCCTTACAGACACCCATTCCCACATATATGTTTCTCCTATTTTTCTTACACAATCATTCATTTGATTTGTTTAGATAGTTGTAAATATTTATACATATTAATATTAACGGGGAAAATAGGCGTGTTGCAATGAGTCTGTCAAACGGAAAAAGTTGACGAAAATACGTTAAACCTCACACGCATGTTGTGGCGTGTTAACTCGCAAAATTTAGAACGAAATGTAAAACGAAAAACTTGCGAAAGATAAAAACTCTGGGGGACTAAAGTTGAAAATAAAAAAGTGTTGGGGTTAAATTGTAAAAGATGAAAGCTTTAGGTTAAAAGTTAAAAAAACAAAAGGGTTAAAATGCAAAATGTGAAAACCTTTGGGTTAAAAGTAAAAAATTAAAATGTTTTTTTGAAAAACTCCCCATGCATGAGGTACAACACCAATAAACAACAATTTGTTGATAATTTATAATATGAAATATTGTTTTATAATTATAAAAAAAATTAATAATTGTTTAAATTGGATAATTTCAATGAAGCAATTATGAATTTGACAATTATATTTTGACTTTTTTTATATGAAATTTGTTGTAAACTGATGTGCTTTATAATTAAAACGAGGAAAATAGACGTGTTTCAATGCGCCTGTCAAACGGAAAAATTTGACGAAAATACGTTGAACCTCACACGCACGTTGTGGCGTGTTAACTCGCAAAATTTAGAACGAAATGTAAAACGAAAAACTTGCGAAAGATGAAAACTCTGGGTGACTAAAGTTGAAAATAAAAAAGTGTTGGGGTTAAATTGTAAAAGATGAAAGCTTTAGGTTAAAAGTTAAAAAAGCAAAAGGGTTAAAATGCAAAATGTGAAAACCTTTAGGTTAAAAGTGAAAAATTAAATTTTTTTTTTTTTTTGAAAACTCCCCATGCATGATGTACACCACCAATAAACAAAAAATTGTTGATAATTTATAATATGGAAATTATTTGCGTAGCTATGAAAAAAATGGGCATGACACATCAGATTGCTCAAAGGGAATGATTCAGGTCAAGACACATCGGGTTGCCCAAAAAGAATGATTCAGGTCAAATGTGTTTTGGTCAAACCGGATCCGTTATTTTATTTTATTTTTTTTACCAGCAAAGAAAGAGACCGGATCCTTTTTTTTTAACGGCTAACAAAACTATCATATTATTATATTATTAAAACAGTTTTAATTTAAAACGAAACTAGTAAGGAACTGCCCAGATACAACCCGAGTAAACAAACGAGTTGAAGTAGGACACGATATAATTAAGAGGAATCTTGTGGTCCTTCCTTCATAGCCCAGTGGTTGGGGGCCGGTTTGTCCTCCTAGAGGTCACCGGTTCGACTCCCGCTTGTGGCGAAAGGGGGTAGGACACCCGTGCGCAATGATGGTGAAAAACCTACCGAGGAGGGTTTGATCCTGAGAGTCACTCCGGTTTTCATCCGGCTGTTACTCTAGCGAGGCAACTCGTGTAGAGGCAGTACGGTTTTCGGGGGAAAGCCTTCGACCCAAGACTGGTTAACCCAGCGCTGGCCTTGCTATCTGGGCCCACGTTCTTGGCGAGGGTCCGCGATTTGCGGATGTGACAATGGTCACCATTAAAAAAAAGAGAGGAATCTTGTGGAATTATTAAAAGAAGGATTGGACGTTAACTAAAAATGAAAGAGAGGTTGACTTTAAATTTAATAAGAAAAAGGCTGCACATGATCCATACATGCGCAAGAATTAATTGAGGAACACGGTATAAGCCAAATTGACAATAATTCCCTTAATGATTTCAGCTATTTACATTCATGCCACGGTTGTTCTTTTTGATTTGCTTCTTTGTGATTGACCGAATAGCAAGACCAACGATGGAAAAATTGTATTTGATTCAATTTATGATATACCTTTGAATGAGATAACACACTGAATACATACGGAGGGAAGAAGATATATACATCGCAAGACAGAAGTAAAAGGAGACTCTTTTGGACAAGACGTATACGAAGAGAAAAAGCTTACGCTTCGCGTTCAAGCCCCAGATTCAAGATACGAGTTCCGTTTTATGAACGTGTTAGTTCGGTTTAGTTTACTTCGTGTTATTAGAGTTTATAAACATGATTTATTATTTATTTACGGTTTAGTTTACTTCGTGTTATTAGAGTTTATAAACATGATTTATTATTTATTTAAGACTTGTTTCGTGTTTTTGAATATGTTTCTTGGCTAAATTTTTTGACTGCTTAGGTTAAAGATGAATATACATGTTTGACTATCGATCTTGTCGGTTTATGGATTATATATGGATTTGATATTTATATTTAAAGACTTTGTTTTGAATAATTAGTGGTATATGCATACTTGTTCTTGTTTATGTCTTTTTCATATGTTTCACTTGCGTTCTTATGGATGTCTTTAGTGTATTAATGCTTGTTAGGTCGTGGACTGTGTGTTCGCGGCTAGTTTATGGTTAATTATGCATGATTTCCCATAGTTTTCTATGATTAGGATTTAAATAAAGAATAAGTGTTCTTCTAACCTTAGTATCCGTAATGTGAGTGGTTGTCAACTAGTCTTGAGTGATTAGGTTCCTAGGTTAGATTCTTTGTGAGAAGATCCCCTAGCTCACGATCTTTGTTTGCTAGTTGAGTCTAATTAGGAATCCTTAGTTATCCTAGATTATAGAGCCGTGAGGTAGATAATAATTAGGATACGTTAATGTTACACTAAGATAACTGTGAGGTAGTCTTATAAAACCGGTAATTAAATAGCTTAATAGATTACCATAAGTATCTCTCGAGAAGGGTCGAGGGACTTGTCCGGTTATCCCTTAAGTTAATATCCAAAGATCCCGGTATCCATAATAATTCCATAACCGTTAGAACGTGCCATTCATGTGTAGGATCCTGACCTAGGTAGTGTCTTTCCCATCATCTGAATACATCTCCAATCTCAGTTAGTGTCTTCGTCAGCTTTAGTTAATTTTAACAAATTGCATTAGGTTAGTACAAACCCCCCTCAAAATATAAAAACAATTAAGTCGAGTCAGTCTTAGATTAGTTAGTCGAGTCTAGTATTCGTAGTTAGTAGAGTCTCGTGGGTTCGATACTCGGACTTCTTTAGGTTATACTACATTGATCGGTACACTTATCGGTTGTGTGGTCTAGATTTTTAGAGATTCTTAGTTTATTAATTTAAAACTTAGAGTGTCTACTTTAGGATTAAAATTAGTTAGTTTTTATAGACCGCTTCATGCACATCAGGAACTATCCACCACTTGTGGCCTAGTGGTAGGAAGACTTGGGTTCTCCAATGGACACCCAAGTTCAATCCCCACTTGTGTCGCTTTAGTGATTAAGGCAATGATATATAGTGCCTAGCTTCCTTGCAAAGGTGTTAGGCTCTATCTTGAGCCTACCGGGTTTTCATCCCACCGTGTGTTACACTAGAGAATTCTACTCTTGTGGTGGCACAACGACTGTCAAGTGGCAGTCGGTGGTATGCTTTTCCAGGCGAACGCCCAAGTCAAACTCTTAAGCCAACGTGGGCCCGATAAGACAACATAGTCTGGCCGGAGTGGGGCAAAATGGCTCTCCAATTTGGGTAGTGCGATAGGCTAATACAAGAAAGTCACTGTTCCAAAAAAGGAACTATGACTCTGAGCATCAGCAACGCTAAAGGTTGGTGCAAATCTAAACTAGTCTAATGAGCATATCACATAATTTCAAATTACCATGATTTTAGACCTCACTTTTTCTGACAACACTAAACTGTCACACCCCAACCGATGGCGGAAACATCGGGGCGTGACACTGAGCGAAACAGATTGTTCAGAAGTTTCCATAACAACTATAATTTCCAATTATTTAAAGCAACACGTCCCATACCATGTCATAAGAGATAATATAATTATTACAGACAATATCTAGTCAAATTGTCTTGTTCCGACAACTCAGATTTTTATTACAGACAATTGTTTATTGTTGACCTAGGTCTTTCCTAGCCTCAATTTCACAGCAAGCTAAGCAAATAAGCATCCTAAGCACTTGTCACATACGTTAAAGTAAAGGTCAATACACATAGTGTAAAGGTGAGCATACAAGTTTAATAGATATAATAGAGTTCGAAATCGTTACGCATAACCAGCACGTACACAGTGTAAAATGAGTCATGTTAGTTATCGACATGAACCTATCGATACCAATGACTGTGGGTTGACTGCCCAAGGTAGTTCGTAATTCACGCTCACCACTGTGAGCCATGTAACAAATTGTCCTTAACAACCCCTGAGTGAACAGGTGCTGAGTCCAAACAAATAGTACTATCGTTGCTAAGGCTGGTAGACAGCATTCCATGTGTAAACATAACAAACAAGCATTCATTAAGTCACGTATAACATGCGGTAATTGGTTAGCGATTAAAGTATTGCGTAGTGTGTTTGATGTGATTTAGAATATGTAACGTATGTAACACCCAAGAGTGCGTAAAGCAAAAAGGGATCGAGTATACTCACAGCGATTGGTGGATTGAAGGGAGCGCTAGAGAGTAGGGTTAGCCTGAACAGATTGATAGCATAACGATAAGTGACGCGTAAAATGAAACAAGTGACAGTGGGTCGAACAGCAGTTCGATCGGATGGTAGTCCGATCGGACAGTAGTTCGATCGGACAGCCGGTCGTTCGAGTGTCAGTCCGCTCGGATGGTCATCCGATCGGGTGACCTTTCGAGTAGATTGTTTCTTCCTTTGTGAAGGATGTGTTTGTGTATGATGGTTTGACTTTTGAAGTTTTCGTTGTAGCATTTTGATAACTTAGAAGTATCTCTACCTTTCAGGTCGATCGATCGAACGACCGTTCGATCGGGCGACAGTCCGATTGGTTGGACACTTCAGCGAGAGCAAGTCCACAGCAGATTGTCACTCGATCGGATGATGGTCCGATCGGGTGGCAACCCTCGTGCATTGAACATGTTGAAAATTGATAGGTATTGAAGTCTGATCATTACATGGTCAAGTGGTAGTCCGATCGGGTGGTAATCCGATCGGGCAGCACTTCGTTCAATGTTCATCCCTCAAAGTTTGAAAATAAAAGTTGAGTGTGGGGCTAGGGTGCAAATCGATCGAGTGACCACCCGATCGGGTGACAATCTGATCGGACAGCAGTCCGATCGGGCGGCACTCCGTTCTGGTGTCCCGGTCGTCTTCTTCCTTGGTCATTTTGATAGTTTGTCGTTTTATCGAGATGTTTTGATAACATGTTAAGAAATAGAAACCTCGTCAATACTTGGTACTCCTGATCGGACAGGAATCACCCAAATCCGACCAGTTAACTGTTCGAGACGGTGTTCCATGTTTAACCCGAAATCGGTAATCTCGTGGATAGAATCCAGATCTTGAACCGACACATCAACAAGCAAGAGTAGAAGGTTAGAACAAGCTCCGATTCTATCGGTTTTGAGTGCATTGAGTGTAAAAGAGTTGAAAGAAAGTTGGAAAACCATCTTTCAATACTTTTCACCGTGAATATGTTTAGATCTATGAAAGATCTTTGTTTATTTATGTGGAAATCGTTCAGATCTAAGTTGTTCTTGGTGGATTGAAGTCAAAACATGAAGTTCTCAAGAACACCATGATGACATCATCCTAGAACACCTCAAATCTAGTGATTTCACGGTTAGAAGTTAAGATTCAAAAGATAGAAAGGTGTAGGAGTGCGTGTAGATCAAGAAACTACAAAGATTAGGTTGAAAACTTACAAGATTTGAGAGAAATCGGAGAAAAGAAGCTTGAGTACGGCTGGTTCGAACAGAGAGATGTCACTTACCAAAAGTAGTAACAAGTGAGGTATTTATAGGGTTTCCCAGAGTGGAAAGGGCTGGTCGATCGGGTGGCAGCCTCATCGAACGGCTGGCCGATCGAGCGGCAGCTCGATCGAACGGCTGGTCGATCGGCTGGTCACTTGGTCGATTAGCCACTTTGGTTCGAGTGTTCGGTGCGACGATTTTTGCCGTTTCGATTGCGAATGCAAGCGTTGCGATGCGATAGAGTTTCCTAGTCAAATTACTTTTAATCCCAACTACTATATCAACATATAATTATCCTTATTTCGTATTTGTTTAGCATTTGCGATTCGATTGCGATTGAGTTTCGATTGCATTTCGATTAATCACCACACATAACATAATTAAACATGCATAAGTAACACATAGGGCACACACACATTAAAACCATATCCAAAACGCTTAATTCGAATTGCGAGTGCGATTGCGATAGTGATAGAGCGATAGAACATGCGATAAATATCGAATAAACCTCGATTATTAATAAGTACTCCACATAATACAACTAACGTAATACATAAAATAGACTATCTACAAGTCAAAGAAGTCAAAACAGGAATTGAGCAAGGAGCGACAAATCGCAATTAGAAATCTTGTCTTCCTTTGACTTCAATCTTGACTTTGACTTTGACTTTCGAAACACGGGGTGTTACAGCCTCCCCTAGTTGAGGGAATTTCGTCCCGAAATTAGGCCGAAGCCGTAACAAACAACTGCAGGTACTTCGCCTTCATGTCGCTTTCGAGTTCCCAAGTGAACTCTGCGCCTCGTTTGCCTTCCCATCAGACTTTCACAATAGGAATGCGCGAGCGTCTGAGCTGCTTGGTTTGGCGATCCATGATTTCGACAGGCTTCTCCACGAAGTGTAGTGTTTCGTTTATTTGGAGGTCATCAAGAGGTACTATTAAATCATGTTCAGCTAGGCACTTTCGAAGATTTGAAACATGGAAAGTCGGGTGGACGTTACTAAGTTCCTCAGGTAGTTCGAGTCTGTAGGTGACTTTTCCGATCCTTTCCAGAATCTTAAAAGGTCCAACATATCGAGGCGCTAGTTTCCCTTTCTTTCCGAATCTGACCACACCCTTCCAAGGTGATACCTTTAGGAGTACGTAGTCGCCAACGTCAAATTCAAGGGGCTTGCGTCGTTTAGCGACGTAACTTTTCTGTCGACTCCAAGCTTTCTGCAGATTGTCTCGAATTTGGAGGACTTTGTCAGTCGTTTCTTGTAGTAGCTCAGAACCGGTTAATTGCGAGTGTCCGATCTCGTGCCATACAATATGCGATCGACATTTTCTTCCGTATAAAGCCTCAAACGGTGCCATTTGAATGCTGGAATGATAACTGTTATTATACGAGAATTCGACTAGTGGCAGGTAAGTGTCCCAATTACCACCGAAATCTATTACACACGAACGGAGCATGTCTTTAAGAGTACGGATCGTTCTCTCAGTCTGACGGCCGGTTTGAGGGTGGAATGCGGTACTTAGATTAAGCGTAGTACCAAGAGCCGCTTGAAACATTTCCCACAGTCGCGAGGTAAACCGAGCATCACGGTCAGAGATGATGTCGCGAGGCGTCCCATGTCGACAAATGATCTCATTGGAGTAGATTCGGGCTAATCGTTCTACCTTGTAGTCTTCCCGTATTGGCAGGAAATGAGCTGATTTGGTCAAACGGTCAACAACAACCCAGATGCTGTCGTGACCTGATGGCGTGCGCGGGAGCTTCGTTATGAAGTCCATAGCTATACTCTCCCACTTCCACATAGGGATCGGGGTTGTTCGAGTAAGCCAGAGGGTCTTTGGTGTTCAGCCTTGAGTTTTGAGCAAGTCAGGCATTTCCCAACGTAGAGAGCGATATCCCTCTTCATGCCCGGCCACCAGTACTTGTAGCGAAGGTCCTGGTACATTTTATCGGCACCGGGATGAATAGAATACCGGGATTTATGGGATTCATCCATCAATATCTGTCGCAAATTGGTCTGTTTAGGGATCCAAATTCAGTCCAGAAAGTGGAATATCCCATTCGACTTATTCACAAGCTTGGCTCCATCGTGAAAGATTCTTTCCTTCTTCAAGGTGCGATCATTAAAACAAGCATGCTGGGCTTCGCGGATGAGGGTTTCGAGATCGTATTGGACTTAGGTATCACGAATGCTGAGCAGATAGCTCCGCCTACTGAGGGCGTCGGCAACGACATTTGCTTTGCCTGGGTGATAACGAATCTCACAGTCGTAATCGTTGAGAAGTTCTACCCATCGGCGTTGACGCATATTAAGTTCCTTCTGGTCAAAGATATGTTGTAGGCTCTTATGATCGGTGAAGATCGTACACTTGGTACGATACAGGTAGTGTCGCCAAATCTTTAACCCAAAAACAACTGTGCCTAGCTCGAGATCATGGGTTGTATAGTTCTTCTCGTGGATTTTGAGCTGATGAGATGCGTATGCAATAACCTTGTTTCATTGCATGAGGACACAACCAAGACCAAGGTTCGAAGCATCACAATAGACAATGAAGTCGTCGTTTCCGTTGGGTAAAGTGAGGACGGGAGCATTGCAAAGCATGTGCTTGAGGGTTTGAAAAGCAGACTCTTGTTCAGTTCCCCAAACAAAAGGCTTGTCTTTATGCGTGAGAGCGGTAAGCGGCACAACGATTTTTGAGAATCCTTCGATAAATCGTCGATAATAGCCCGCTAATCCGAGAAAAGAACGGACTTCAGACGGGTTCTTAGGTGTAATCCAACTCTTAACGGCTTCAATCTTCGCGGGATCGATGTGAATACCTTAACTATTGATAATGTGACCGAGGAATTGAACCTCCTCCAGCCAAAATTCGCACTTGGAGAACTTGGCATAGAGTCGATTCCCTTGGAGTAGCTCGAGAACCAAACATAAATGTTGCGCGTGTTCGGCTTTCGACTTGGAATAGATCAAGACATCATCGATGAACACGATGACGAAGCGGTCGAGATAAGGTTTACACACGCGATTCATCAGATCCATGAAAACCGCGGGTGCGTTGGTTAAACCAAAAGGCATAACAACGAACTCATAGTGGCCGTATCGAGTGCGAAAAGCGGTTTTAGGTATATCTTCCTCTTGAATGCGTAACTGATGATAGCCTGAGTGTAGATCGATCTTGGAGAAACACGTGGCACCTTGTAGCTGATCAAACAAATCGTCGATGCGGGGCAGGGGATAGCGATTCTTGATTGTCAACTTATTCAATTCCCGATAGTCGATGCACATCCGAAACGACCCATCCTTCTTTTTGACGAAAAGGACTGGCACGCCCCAAGGAGAGGTGCTCTGGCGAATGAAGCCTTTATCAAGTAGTTCCTGAAGCTGACTCGAGAGTTCGCGCATTTCGGATGGAGCGAGTCGTTAAGGAGCTTTGGCAACAGGGTTTGCTCCAGAAATGAGGTCGATAGGAAAGTAGATATCACGACTTGGCGGTAAACCTGGGAGATCATCAGGAAACACATTCGGAAATTCACACACAACGGGAACATCGCTTACTTCCGGACTACCTTTCTTTTCCTTCTCCGCTACTACAATGTTAGCCAAGAAAGCTCTGTATTCCTTGCGGAGATACTTGCTAGCTTGGACACATGACATGAGCTTGAGACCTTTCGAAGCAGTTTCGCCATAGACACACAATACATCACCATTCGTGAGCGAGAATCGAATCATCTTATCGAAGGACACAACTTCAGCATGGTTTTCGCGGAGAAAGTCCATGCCTACTATGACGTCAAAACCTCCGAGTTGCATAGGAATAAGGTCGATTGGGAAGATGTGATTGTTGAGCTCAAGAGTACAATCACGAAGAAGAGAATTAACAGTGACAGTTCTTCCGGTGGAAACTTCGACATCGAACGTCGAGGGGAGTTGAGAGCGGTTATGACTAAGGAGCTTCTCGAATTCAAATGACACAAAGCAGTTATCGGCTCCAGTATCAAACAACACACGAAGCAAAAATACCATTCACAAGGAGCGTACCATTGACCACGTTGTTGTCAGCCTGGGCTTGGCGCACATTGATGTTGAAAGTTCTGGCGCGGGCGGCTTGTTGCTGTTGCTGTTGCTGTTGAGGCTGTTGCTGCTGCTGAGGCTGCTACTGCTGGGGCTCTTGTTTCACAACCCTGTTCGGGCACATGTTCGCGAAGTGGTTGGGATCACCACACGCGAAGCAGACTCTAGCGTTGACCGCGGGTGCCTGATCCGCTTGTTGGCCTTGTGGGGCTGGGAGTAGAGCTTGATGAGCAGTGGCTTGAGCTGGTGCTTGTCGGGGACCAGTACGGCAATTGGCGGTAAAGTGGTCGTACATGTTGCAGTGCACACAAAATCGGCAAGCAATACCCACCGGGTGATGATAGGTACATGTTGGGCAGGCAGGGTGGGGACCAGTGTATGCACGCTTTGCTGGTGGTGCATAGATAACTGGAGCTGGTCGGTGCTGAGATTGCTGCTAAGCCGGTACGGCTTGAAGTGGAGCAGCAGAGGTAGTGACAGCACAGTTCTTGTTGCTGGAGCTGCTGCTGTTGTTCTTCTTCTTGCGGTGTGAGGATTTTGATGATTGAGCGGCGGCGGTTTCAGTAGGTGGTACGGCGGTGGCTTGATGCAAGTTCTTCGAAGCTTTATCCTAAAAACCAGCTTTTACTCGCTTGACGTTGATTTCATCGGCAAGCAAGTAAGTTTCTTCGATTGTTGCTGGCTTGGCGGTATGCACAAAATCTGCAACACAGTCTGGCAGAGCTCGAATGTACTTCTTGATTGTCATCTCGGGCGTCTTCAATTGATCGGGACAGATGATACTGAGCTGCTTAAAGCGAGCAGTCAGAGCTGCGTTCTCTCCATCCTTCTGCTTGATATGCCAGAATTCGTCCTCCAGCTTTTGGCGTTCATGTGGAGGGCAGAATTCATCCATCATAATGACCTTCAGCTCTTCCCATGTCAGATCATAGGCTACTTCATTTCCGCGTTTGTTCCTCTCGGCCGTCCACCAGTCTAGTGCGTGGGACTGGAAGACGCCGGTAGCGTTTAGAGTACGGAGATTTTCAGGACATCCACTCTGGCGCAGAGTGACTTCGACGGAATCAAACCATTGAAACATAGCCGTCGGGCCATCCTCGCAAGTAAATTCCTTTGGACCACAGGCCTTGAACTGCTTGAAGCTGGAAGCAGTCTTGGGAGCAGCTTTAGGAGCTTCGGTTCTGGACTCCTCGGATGATTTGCTCACATTCTCGTATATTTCACTCACGATCTGAGGAACTACCTTTGCTACTTGTTTAGCGATGAGAGCAGCAAGGCGTTTGTCTCTCTGTTCTTGGCGAGTAATTCGTGGGTGACGAGCTCCAGATGAGGGTCCAGTTGACATTGTCTGCAACAGACATTGTCTTGGATCTCAGACATAGTATAATCAAATCTCACCTCACACGTCTAATACTACTAAAGGTCAGGAATGCAGAGAAACATGTATCACATAAACACATAGGCACATAGTCACAGATTTACATTAGCACAGAAGAACATAAGCACGTATGGCACAGAATCACGGAAGCACATAAGCACATAATCTCAAGAGGCAATCAGAATACAGAAACCTATTATTCGGGGTTCGCGAGCGTTCGAGTATAGGGATCGTGAATATTATAGCGAGTAGTATAGCATAAGCGAATAATATAGCAAGCAACATAGCGTACGGTGGTTCCTCATGTAGTAGCGATTTGTTAACGGTTGTGCAGTGTGTTGTGTGTTTAGCGAAAGCAACAAGACGTTAGATCGAAACCAGTAGTACCTCAAAACGCTAACATATAAGCATAAACCACATAAAACACGTAAAATTCTCATAAAACGTCGAAATATCAGAGTCGGCAGTAGCGAGCTTAGAATCGACCACATAAAAATCGAGAAATGGATCGTCTGCGGCTATTTAGACATCGACTAGCCAAAGTGATCCGACCATTCACAGAGACTCTTGGTACACACTTTGGCCTTCGGGACTGTGCTCTAGCCTCGAATTTGGGCGATTGGTACGCATCCCTCCAGTCATATCGTGACTTTAAGTCGTTGGAGTCCGTCGAGACTTTGGTGGGAGTTTTGTAAAACCAAGTAAAGGTTGGAACAAGTCACCAAGGTTCGGGTTTCAGCCCTGACTTAACAACTTCGTTCCTGTTTTGATAAAATAAAAGAGGATTATGCGTCAAAGTATGGATTTCACTCCTGATTCAACGCAAATTCTCGCGTTTATAGATGAAAATACGGGGCAAATAAGCAATTTAGTCGAGAGTTTACGGTTTTTACACCTAATCTCAGCCTAATCGCTCGTTTATTTTTGAAAACTAAAGTGCAACGATAGTGTAGCGTAGGCGAGAATAGCGAGAAATAACAGTAAGCTCGTACATAATCCCTAAAGGATATGCACAAGTCGGTCTGTTGGTTCCTAACTATAGACTAGGTCATTTCTAAGACATCGTGGGACTAGGTCGAGTCTTGCCTAATTCCCTATAGTTATGGCTCTGATACCAATTTGTCACACCCCAACCGATGGCGGAAACATCGGGGCGTGGCACTGAGCGAAACAGATTGTCCAGAAGTTTCCATAACAACTATAATTACCAATTATTTAAAGCAACACGTCCCATACCATGTCAGAGATAATATAATTATTACAGACAAGATCTAGTCAAATTGTCCTGTTCCGACAACTCAGATTTTTATTACAGACAATTGTTTATTGTTGACCTAGGTCTTTCCTAGCCTCGATTTCACAGCAAGCTAAGCAAATAAGCATCCTAAGCACCTGTCACATACGTTAAAGTAAAGGTCAATACACATACTGTAAAGGTGAGCATACAAGTTTAATAGATATAATAGAGTTCGAAATCGTTACGCATAACCAGCACGTACACAATGTAAAATGAGGCATGTTAGTTATCGACATGAACCTATCGATACCAATGACTGCGGGTTGACTGCCCACGGCAGTTCGTAATACACGCTCACCACTGTGAGCCATGTAACAAATTGTCCTTAACAACCCCTGAGTGAACAGGTGCTGAGTCCAAACAAATAGTACTATCGTTGCTAAGGCAGGTAGACAGCATTCCATGTGTAAACATAACAAACAAGCATTCATTAAGTCACGTATAACATGCGGTAATTGGTTAGCGATTAAAATATTGCGTAGTGTGTTTGATGTGATTTAGAATATGTAATGTATGTAACACCCAAGAGTGCGTAAAGCAAAAAGGGATCGAGCATACTCACAGCGATTGGTGGATTGAAGGGAGCGCTAGAGAGTAGGGTTAGCCCGAATAGATTGATAGCATAACGATAAGTGACGCGTAAAACAAAACAAGTGACAGTGGGTTGAACAGCAGTTCGATCGGATGGTAGTCCGATCGGACAGCCGGTCGTTCGAGTGTCAGTCCGCTCGGATGGTCATCCGATCGGGTGACCTTTCGAGTGGATTGTTTCTTCCTTTGTGAAGGATGTGTTTGTGTATGATGGTTTGACTTTTGAAGTTTTTGTTGTAGCATTTTGAAAACTTCTTTACCTTTCAGGTCGATCGATCAAACGGCCGTTCGATCGGGCGACAGTCCGATTGGTTGGACACTTCAGCGAGAGCAAGTCCACATCAGATTGTCACTCGATCGGATGATGGTCCGATCGGGTGGCAACCTTCATGCATTGAACAGGTTGAAAATTGATAGGTATTGAAGTCTGATTATTACATGGTCAAGTGGTAGTCTGATCGGGTGGTAATCCGATCGGGCAGCACTTCGTTCAATGTTCATCCCTCAAAGTTTGAAAATAAAAGTTGAGTGTGGGGCCAAGGTGCAAGTCGATCGGGAGACCACCCGATCGGGTGACAATCCGGCGGCACTCCATTCTGGTGTCCCGGTCGTCTTCTTCCTTGGTCATTTTGATAGTTTGTCGTTTTATCGAGATGTTTTGATAGTGTGTTAAGCAACAGAAACCTCGTCAATACTTGGTACTCCTGATCGGACAGGAATCACCCAAATCCGACCAGTTAACTGTTCGAGACGGTGTTCCATGTTTAACCCGAAATCGGTAATCTCGTGGATAGAATCCAGATCTTGAACCGACACATCAACAAGCAAGAGTAGAAGGTTAGAACAAGCTCCGATTCTATCGGTTTTGAGTGCATTGAGTGTAAAAGAGTTGAAAGAAAGTTGGAAAGCCATCTTTCAATCCTTTTCACTGTGAATATGTTTAGATCTATGAAAGATCTTTGTTTATTTGTGTGGAAATCATTCAGATCTAAGTTGTTCTTGGTGGATTGAAGTCAAAACATGAAGTTCTCAAGAACACCATGATGACATCATCCTAGAATACATCAAATCTAGTGATTTCATGGTTAGAAGTTAAGATTCAAAAGATAGAAATGTGTAGGAGTACGTGTAGATCAAGAAAGTACAAAGATTAGGTTGAAAACTTACAAGATTTGAGAGAAATCAGAGAAAAGAATCTTGAGTACGGCTGGTTCGAACAGAGAGATGTCACTTACCAAAAGTAGTAACAAGTGAGGTATTTATAGGGTTTCCCAAAGTGGAAAGGGCTGGTCGATCGGGTGGGAGCCTGATCGAACGGCTGGCCGATCGAGCGGCAACTCGATCGAACGGCTGGTCGATCGGCTGGTCACTTGGTCGATTAGCCACTTTGGTTCGAGTGTTCGGTGCGACGATTTTTTCCGTTTCGATTGCGAATGCGAGCGTTGCGATGCGATAGAGTTTTCTAGTCAAATTACTTTTAATCCCAACTACTATGTCAACATATAATCATCCTTATTTCGTATTTGTTTAGCATTTGCGATTCGATTGCGATTGAGTTTCGATTGCATTTCGATTAATCACCACACATAACATAATTAAACAAGCACAAGTAACACATAGGGCACACACACACATTAAAACCACATCCAAAACGCGTAATTCGAATTGCGAGTGCGATTGCGATTGCGATAGAGCGATAGAACATGCGATAAATATCGAATAAACCTCGATTATTAATAAGTACTCCACATAATACAACTAACGTAAGACATAAAATAGACTATCTACAAGTCAAAGAAGTCAAAATAGGAATTGAGCAAGGAGCGACAGATCGCAATTAGCAATCTTGTCTTCCTTCGACTTCAATCTTGACTTTGACTCTGACTTTCGAAACACGGGGTGTTACATAAACCATTTCAAACCACCATCTCATTATCCACATTATTATGTACTTTTCCTTTTTGTTAAACTATTTAGAATCTATATAATTTATTTACTTACCTAAATTATTTATTTTTAATTAAAGTATTAAGAAATAAAATTCAAAACAAGATAATTTATGTATTATTTATTTTATTTTTTAATTTTGTTATCTAGTATTTTTATTTAATAATTAATTCAAATAAAATAGTAAAAAAGAGTATTTAATTCTTACGACGACTATTTGTTAAACGGCTACTTTTGCAATGGACAGTTTTTCAAACGTCGACTTTTGTAACGACTAGTTTTTACTGGCTATAAATTCAATTCGTATTTCAAGCAACGTGTGCACTTCTTAATTTTTATAAAACTCCAAACCCTAATCACGCATGAAGAAAATCATAATCACGCATGAATGAAAATCATAACAATGCGTCATTATGATTTTTTGTTCTTGCTTGATTAGGGTTTTAAGTTTTATAACATGCGTAATTTCATATCGTACCATCGCACTTAAACAATATTGTATTTTAATTTTTTTACTATATATGTGTATATGTATATTACATATAGGCAGGGTCGTCTCGGAAAATCACAAATATTTTTTGGCCCTGTCGAGATAAAAATATTTGGGACCTATTCATTAATCCATTATGTTTGTTTATTGATTTGGGTCAAGTCATTAACCATTACACACTAAAACAGTTAGGTTTCTGAATTTGATTAGCAAAAACAATTGGGCTTCGAAATAGTTTGGCTTTATCATTTTTAGTTCATAAATTCAGGCCCTTTATGTTTTTTTCTTTAAAAACACACAAATTTTGTTTTATGTGTATATATAGGGGAGGGTTCATTTGGGAACACTAAAAAAGTGGGGAACCGGAGAACACTTTTAAAAATTATACTTAACATGTTAAAAATTATTTTTTTCTAAATTTTTTTCGGCGCTTTTTCTTATAAATACATGTAGAAACACTTTTAATAAAAAATAAAAAACTAAAAATATTAAAAAAAATATTTAAAAAACAATTAGAAATATATATATCTTATAAAATTAACTTAACATGTTAAAAATCAAATTTTTTTATTTTTTTCTCAGCGTTAGCGTTTTTCCTTATAAAAATGGG
The DNA here is from genome assembly GCA_030545235.1 of Helianthus tuberosus. Lineage (NCBI taxonomy): Eukaryota > Viridiplantae > Streptophyta > Magnoliopsida > Asterales > Asteraceae > Helianthus > Helianthus tuberosus. The sequence continues at coordinate 31,351,729 of CM060383.1, read as the reverse complement.
TAGAAACTATTCGAAATAAAAAAAAAAAAAAATTTAAAAATATTTTTTACCCTTTTTAACTATTTTTTTATATTTTTATATATTTTTTTTAATTAAAGATGCTTCTACAAGTATTTATAAGGAGAGGCGCTGATTTGTTTTTTTTTTAAATTGATTTTTAACATGTTAAGTTAAATTTTTAAAAGTGTTCCCTGGCTTCCCACTTTTTTAGTGTTCCTCAATAAACCTCACACTATATATATATATAGTGTGGGGTTCTGGAGTGAACACTAATGTATTTGTGAACTGAGTGAATAAATCATGGCCATTGATTTACATCATCAAATCGTAAAATACACTAATATATTTTCATCATCAAATCCTGATTAAATCCTAGTTGTTGATTTACACTTGTGTATTAATAATGAAGAGCTAGGATTAGTTTACACAGTTCACTATTAAGGGAGTTGTTCACAAATGAACATAATCCAATATATATATATATATATATATTATAAGTTTTTCGGATGTAATTTTAATTTGGGCCAGAGCGATCGTCCACCCGGCACTTACTCTGCATATAGGCACTCAAAACAATAGTATTTAATTTTTTAATGACAACCTTTCATTTTGTCTCGTTACTTATTTAAATTCTAGGTCTAATTTCTCTTCATCATATAAGAAATCATATAAGAAGGAAAACAATAAAATATATACTATTAAGAGTTCAAAAATTCTTCACATATAATAACAATGACTTATAAATATATTTATTTCAAAGTTGATATTTTTTTGATTTGATTAGATAGTTGTTAATTGTTATTTAAGAGTTCAAAGATTCTTCACATATAATAACAATGACTTATAAATATTTATTTCATAGTTGATATTTATTTAATTTGATAGTTGTTAATTGTTATATATATTAATATTCATTATTTGGTAGCTATGAAAAAAATGGGCATGGCACATCGGGTTGATCAAAGAGAATGATTCAAGTCAAGACACATTGGGTTGCCCAAAGAGAATAATTCAGGTCAAATGTGTTTTGGTCAAACCGGATCCCATATTTTTTTCGGCCAGCAAAGAAGGAGACCGGATCCGTTATTTTTTTTAACGGCCAACAAAACTATCATGCTATTAAAAACGAAACAAGTAATGAACTGGTCAGATACAACCAGAGTAAACAAATGAGAAACATGCATAACAGAAAAGAACACTACTCTAAGCCATCTACCTTAAACTTCTTCCAATATTCCCACACAACTAAACCCCGTTTAGCCCGGTTTGTAACCGAAAGAAAACTCACGGCTTTCTACTCCTCAATGACAGCATTGGCCGCCGGATTTTTAGAGCGAAAGACAGCCTCATTTCGGGTTCTCCAAAGGCTCCAAATAACCGTTTGAATCACTGCAAGAACAGCCTTTTTCCTTGCTTTTAACCCATCTTGTCACATCCCAACCGATGGTGGAATCATCGGAGTGAGACGAACAAGATTGCTCGAGATTTCATAACACTAAATATGACAAGTATTTAATAAATAAATTTTATTTCATAACTAATATCAAGTACATTGTTTGAAATAGAAATACAACAAGTTTGGAATCAACATATTGCAACAAGTATCGAATGACTAAATTAATAAACATGAATTTAAGTTTGGTGCGTTTCTAGGCATCCTACTAAGTTTCGTGCATCATCATCGTCATCAAAATCCTGCAATACATTTTAAAGGATAGTTCAATACAAAAGTATTGGCGAGTATACAAGTTTTGAGTACTAGCATATAAGTATAAGAGTTTGAACAATTCACATGACAAAAATAGTTAACGAGATTAATGTAAATGTGGCATGCAATTATACAAGTCAATCCTCTGATAACCGCAAGTATTAAAGACTTAACATGACCTCAAAAATACGGGCGATGCGCTCAAGTATACAAATCAAGTATCACATATTTAAGCATGTATGATAGGATTGTTTGTGTTTGTGATTTAAGCATAAAGTATGATTTCGTGTGTTTAAATAGTAGAACGTATTGCACCCAAAAGTGTAAAAGGAAAAAGGGTCATTATACTCACAATTTTGCAAGAGCTTTCCGATTATCCGTGAGTGACCAGTTGTTTGAAAATGGGGAATCGAAGGTAAGGTCTTACGGCGTTTATGGAGTGGTTGGATTTGGGATTTAGAATTCAAGTACAAAAGTATGTATGCATAACAATATATCTAGTCTAAGTACTCGTTTTGACACTAAGTTGTATGTGATTTCATGGGTCCTAGTTTGCCCATTAGAATCAACAACGAGAGACTTATGCTTTGTTCCTGAGTTAACTTATCGAGGGAAAAGAAAAGAAAGTAAAAGTGAGAAAGGAAAGGACGAGAAAGGAAAAAAAAAGATGTCTTTCCCACCATTTCCTCCCAAATCGAAAGGAAAGAAAAACTAAAGAATTTAGCATAGTTTTCCTTTCATTTCCTTTCTTCTCCTTCCTTAAATGAAACTCGGGAACACGACATGTTTTATTTTCCTTTCTTTTCATTCCTTAAATGAAACTCTGGAACACAAAATATTTTTATGTTCTTTTTGTTTCTTTTCCTTTCCTTCCATTACTAAAATCTAGAACACAGTGTTAGAATCGTATATAAAGTAGCCTAAGTTCATGACGAATAACCATAAACCGATTATCATCATAAATTCGGCCGAGTTCATATATATATATATATATATATATATAGAGAGAGAGAGAGAGAGAGAGGGAGAGAGAGAGAGAGTTTCCTATAAAAAAGATGTTGGGATTGAATCTACAAAGGAACAGTTGATAAAGCCAAAACTGGTTCAGATCAGTGGATTCACAATAAGCAGTTGTTTGTATTTAATCTTTCCCCTTGAAAGTGGCCCTAACATCTGATGACCTCAAGTACTGCTCTTCACAACAACTGCTGATCCCTAATGACTGTTGAAGATAAAGTACTGATGCTCAATATACTGATATACCTCAAGTACTGCTGAAGACACAAAGCACCGCTGGAGCTATAATAGTGGAATGAAGAAGCAGTAGTTTAGTTTATGACTTGTATTATTTGTAATCAGTTGTTTAGTCATCAGTGTTTGTAATAGTCAGTGGTTAGATGTTGTTAGGAGATTAGATGTCACTTTCATGGTGACGTCAGCCAAAGAAGCTCAGTGGTTTGTTCTGTACTATAAATAGAACAATACCCTGTAATGTTCTATTAGCTCTCTTCATCACCAAGTCATTCTGTATGAACATTCCAGTGAGCTCAGGCAGAGGGGGAGATTATGTGCATGCATGCATTATAGTTGATCATTGTAATAAATACAATCGTTCGATTATATGTCAAACATGTTTGCTGAAACTTATTCTTCCATTGATTGTGTGTTGAAAGTTTATTTCATTTAATTCCGCTGCAATATATCTCTGTTTCATCTCCTTTCTAATTAAACAAACACAATCAAAAGAAACTCAGATCCTAACAATTGGTATCAGAGCTAGGACAGTCAAATTTGATCTAACAATCATTTTGACATAAAAGTTCAGCTGAATTTCGTTGATACTTTCGATTGTTCGTTTTGTTGAAAAACAGAGTATGGTTTAATCACGTACAAAAGTTAATTAATCAGTGCCTGTAAAACAACCAGAATGACGTCACAATCAAAGGATAACACCATGAACACTGGTTCACTCTTGAAACCACCTATGTTGGTCAGATCTGAATACAACATCTGGCAGCGTAGGATGGGTCACATCTTAGCTCAACAAAACACAGGGTGTTGGAAGTCGGTTATCTTTGGACCACACGTTACAATGGTGCCGAGTGCTGAGGATCCAAAAGTTTTTGAACCTAACAAAATTGAAAACTATTCTGACCAGGATTTTCAAAAAATTGAACTGGATGCCAAAGCATTTAGCATAGTTGCATCAGGACTCCCAAATAAAATTTATGCTAGGCTGTTACACTGTAACAGTGCCAAGGAATTGTGGGTTGCACTTAAGGAACAATTTGGTGGTACTGAAGAAGTAATTGAAAACAATAGGGAGGTTTTGAATCAACAGTATGAAACCTTTTGTCACATTAATGGTGAATCATTAACACAACAGTTTGAATGTTTTAGCTGTCTCATAAGTGAACTGAAACTTGTTAATGTTGAATTTGCTAAATCAACTCTAAATAGTAGGTTTCTAAGGTCACTTCCTAAAAAATAGGACACAATTGCTTTTGTGACCAGAAATTCAGTTGGGTTTAAAGAGTTGACACTGACTCAACTTCATGGTAGACTCCTCACCTATGAGAGAGAGTTAAACCAGAAAAAGAAGTTACAAGAGTCAGGGAAGGTTGCTGATGACTATACATTTGGTAGCACAGCACTTCTTGGTCAAGAGGATTCTGGTAGTAGTAAGGATCAGGGTTATGATCATTATATTAACATAACTGCTGGTGGAGCTTTCAGTAACTCTGATTCTTACTCAACTAACTATGCTTTCACAGCTAGTAGTGAAAACCAGAACCCTGACAGTCAATGCTTTGAACTCAATGATCTCCAGTATTTTGATCCTACTGATCTGGAGGATATGGACATCCTGCACCAACTTGCACTGCTGAGTGTTAGAACCAGCAAATTTTATAAGAGAGCAGGGAGAAAATTTCAAGGGTTACATGGGAATCTTAAAGTAGGGTTGGATAAATCAAAGATAAAATGCTACAAGTGTAACAGGTTAGGACACTTTTCTAGAGAGTGTAGATCACAAAATAGTGGACCAATCATAACACACCCTAGTCCTAGACCCCAAAGTTCACAAAACACTGTGCATTATTACCAAAGTACCCCTGCTGCTCATGTAAACACTGCTCACTATGCACACCCTGCAACCCCTATTCCAGTGCATTATGTCCAAACCCCTACTCCTCAAATACAATATGTCCAGGCCCCAGCTCCTCAGGTTCAGGTGCAACAAGTTGCACCTTAACAAGCTACACCGGCAGTTGTTCAACCAGATCAGCAAAGCTTCTTTACCCAAGGCTTTGTTGATTGGAGTAGCTTTCCTGATGAATTAGGAGATGAAAATTTTGCTCTATATGCTAAAAATGATGCTTCTAGTGATGATTTCTATTTTGTAGCATTAGAGACTATCTCAGAAGGGCTGGAAACTGAAGAAGGAGAATCCAGTGCAGAAACAGAGGATACAATTGCTGAAGCAGTGGTTACAGCTGTTGTTGGTAAACAACTATTGGGAGAAAATTCAGAACATCTGATAGAACCACTGTCTGACCCTTGGTGTGCTAAAGAAGAAGAAGAGAAGAAGCAAGAAGAGAGTGAGAAGAAAAAGCCAGAAGAAAGTGAAAATATATGTGATTGTGCCATGATGGCTACAACTAAGGCATCACCCCAGGTTCTTAAAAACCTTTGTTTAGACAAATGCATCATAGCATTTGTAAACATCAAGGAGGTGAATGAAAACCTTAGAGATAGCTTGTTATATGATGAAGTACAATTTGAAAAATCTTTAAAAGAATTGAAAAACAAATTGTCAGAAAAAGAAAATGAAATTTGCAGCCTCAAACATGAGCATAGGATAACCAAGGACCAACTTCAGACTATGATAGAAAAATATCAAGCCTGTAAAAAGGAGTTGGAATCCACCCAAATCACATGTGAAAAATGGGTGGAATCCTGCAAAGGTTATGAAGTTATGCTTGAAAAACAGATCAAAAGCAATGTAAAATTTGGTATATGTTTTAGAAAACGTGACCAAGTTGAAAACACTGTTGCAAATGAATCTGTTCAAACCACTGTTGAAATCATACCCACCAACAAGGATGGCCAAGAAGTTAAAATAACTGAAAAAAGTGGCAACAAAATCACTCTGGAAAAATCAGTAGGGTCCTCAACTTTTGAGGAGATTGAGAAATACCAATTCAAACCCACTTGGTCTGATGAGTGTGACATCCTTGAAAATTTTAAACCTATGGATTTCACTACTGTGGATGGTGTCAAAGCTCCAAAGGCCAAGGTCATTCCTCTTAAGGACATCCCCACAGTGGTTCAAAACTCTGTTGCAAAGGAGTCTGAAAAGAAGAAGAAAAGAGAAAAGATTAAAAACTTGTTTTGTGACTTTTGTGAGAAGAAAAATCATTTGACAAAAGATTGTTTTCATTTAAAAGCCCATGACATAAACAAAACAAGTACCATTGTGCCTTCAAAGAGCTGCACCATCTGTGGTAAATCAAATCATCTCACTCAGGAGTGTGTGTATCTTAATTCCTTTGATGTAAAAAGGAATTAGTAAATTTCAAAAACACCCATGAGTCCATCAAGTTCACAAGTCAAGAAACAACCATCCTTTGTGCCTGTCCAAACAGCTGTTACAAAACAACTGAACCAAAACTCTGTTAAAAGAGATGTTCAAGTGACAGATGCACCCCCTTCTAACCAATACCAAAGAGGTAAAGGTCAACCACCATATCCAAGGGTCCCACATGTTTATGAGGCCTACAAAAGGCCTTCTAAACCAAAAGTGAACAGGCATCCCTTTGGATATCAACAGTTGATAGGAAATGGTCCCCAGCAGTGGTAAGAAAAGAATGTGTCAAAAGCTGCTCAAACCCCTGATCTAACCACTGTCCATGTTCCTGAACTTAACCCAGACACTGTTGAGACCCCATCCAAAGCCATATTGGCTTTGGAGACCCTCCTAAACTAATTATTTACTTGATGTGCAGGGAGCTTCTGCATGCTTAAATAGTCTTTGGTATGTAGATAGTGGAGGCTCCAGGCATATGACTGGATGTAGAGCCCTACTCAAAGACTTTAAAACTCATGGAGGGGGTGATATATCTTTTGGTAATAATAGTAAAGGGAAGGTTATGGGTTCTGGTACAGTTCAGTCTGGAAAAGTTAAGTTTGAAAATGTCAATCTGATCGACAATCTAAAATACAACCTCCTTAGTGTTTCAAAAATGAGTGACAAAGGTTATGGATCATTCTTTACTAAGGAGTGTTGTAGGATTGTTGGACAGAAATGGTTAAAAAGATTGAAGAAATAATAAAAAATGGAAAAACCCCACTTGTTGCTCAAAGGAGTGGCAATGTTTATGTTGTTGATTTGTCAAAAGAGAGCCCTATGACTGATGCATGTCTGTTCTCAGCTGCCTCTAACAAAGAGACAGAACTATGGCACAGAAGATTGGGGCACACAAATCTCAAGACAATCACTGCTTTGCCAAAACAAGGCCTTGTAAGAGGTCTTCCACAAAAACTGTTCACCTGTCCTGAGCATTGTTGTCACGACCCCGGCCCGGTTTGACCCGGTTCAGGAGCCGAGGGACAGGAAATCCCGTGGTATTTATTTAATTGAGTTTGACAGCGGAAGATTTCAGCATGATCTTTTAAAAACTGAAAATGCCTGATTATTTTATTTCATAATTCGTGATAAAACCCAGGTAATTTACAATCAGATGATTTCACTGGGAAATCTTTATTTTACAAAACATGTTTCTTTATTTATATTGAGCCACTTCCTTAAGCTTGTAGTGCTTCGCGGCACTTTTCCTGGATCACAACAGATCACCTGAAAAATGTTTGAAAAAGGTTTTGTCAGCAGGGAAATACTGGTGAATCATTCTTTTTACTAAAATGACACGTTATAATTTACAATATTAAGAGCGATTATAATGTTTATATATCAACCATCTACCCACGGTATTTGTCACTCGACTCATTTCTGTGACTATGGTCATATCACCCATTGGCTAACCCGTTGTCCAATGGTGACGATTATCAAGTAATGTATACAAAACCCTACATACCGGCTGTAATATGGAGATTACAAAGACTTAATCCCTGTAATTATAACTTTGAAAACGTTTGAGAATTTTATAAAGCACTTTGATAAAAAGAGAATGACTCACATTGCAGATTTAACACGAGTAGAGTCTAGTCTACTGATTAGCCTTGTTACCTAAATTAATAACATGCACACGAACTAGGTTAGTAACTAATACAACATTTACGATAACTCACGAGATTAAACCCTCACAACGAATGACAAAGTGCGATACTTAAACATCCATCGAATTCACGACGAATGACAAAGCATAACCCTAATGTGGGAAGCACTTAAACATCCATTGGATAGTTTTAATCGATCGGACATTGAATCGTAGCAGCGATTGAGTTAATACCCTGTATCGTAGCAGCACCCCACTATAATAAAAATAATTTCGACTTCAGAGTAGTGAAACTTCGTTTTTGAAATTTTTCGTCGACACAAAATGAAAGCCCCTTCTCCAAACTATTTATAGGTGAAAAATAGGGTTCACGCGGCCCGCGTGAACCTTGGCTTAATATTTACGTGGCCCGCGTGGCCGCCTAGTCTACGCGTAGGTCTGATTGGTCACGAGTAGGTTCAACAGCTGGTAAATACGTGGATCCGGAACACTTATCCGGTCAAACATGGGTTGACGCAGCCCGCGTAAAACTAAGCCAAAGCTTACGCGGCCCGCCTGAAAACCATATTTCTTGTTTTCTTAATTTTCAGTGCACAGTATGGTTTCAGGGGTCCGGGTTTTCACTTGTGGGTCAGTTTAGGACATTTTTTGAGAGTCCTTACATTCTCCCCACCTTATTTCAAATCTCGTCCTCGAGATTTACTGGAATAAGTGAGGATACTTTCGCTTCATCTCTGATTCCAGCTCCCAAGTGTATTCGGGTCCTCTCTTTGAATCCCATTTGATTTTGACTAGCACTAACCGCTTGTGTTTGAGAAACTTAATCTTTTGGTTTTCTATCTGTAATGGCTTCTCAACAAATTTTAACTTTTCGTTTACCTCCATATCTTGAAGAGGTACTACAAGGGATTCATCAAATAAACATTTCTTGAGATTGGATACATGAAATACGTCATGTACTCCAGCTAACTCTTCTGGTAGTTGTAAGCGATAGGCAACTGGTCCTATACGTTGGATTACTGGAAATGGTCCTACGTATCGTGGCTTAGCTTTCCTTTCTTACCGAACCGAACTACTCCTTTCCAATGAGAAACTTTCAAGAGTACCCTGTCTCCTACTTGGAATTCCAACGGCTTTCGTCTATTGTCTGCATAACTCTTCTGACGATCTCGAGCCGTCTTTAGTCTTTCCTTGATTTGAGTGATCTTGTCGGTAGTTTCTTGTACTATTTTAGGACCTGATAATTGACTTTCTCATATTTCTACCCAACATACTGGAGTTCTGCACTTACGTCCGTATAGTGCTTCGAATGGGGCAGCTTCGATGCTTGAATGATAACTATTATTATAGGAGAATTCTATTAAGGGTAGGTGGTCGTCCCAGTTACCACCAAAATCTATTACACAGGCCCTAAGCATATCTTCCAAGGTTTGTATCGTCCTTTCACTTTGTCCATCTGTTTGAGGATGATAGGCAGTGCTCAAGTTCAGTCGGGTTCCCATTACTTCCTAGAAACTAGTCCAGAAATGGGAAGTGAAACGACTATCCCTATCCGATACAATGGAGAGTGGAACTCCATGTAGGGATACGACTTCATCTACATACAACTTTGCCAACCTTTCCATGCTAAAGGTTTCTTTCATGGGTAGAAAATGAGCTGATTTGGTTAATTGATCCACAATTACCCAAATTGCATCATTACCTTTTCTGGGTTTGGGTAACTTAGTAACAAAATCCATTGTTATAAGTTCCATTTCCATACAGGCATTTCTAGTTGTTGTAGTAGACCTGAGGGTTTCTGGTGTTCTGCCTTAACTTGTGAACAAGTTAGACATTTAGAAACATATCTAGCTATGTCCTTTTTCATTCCTATCCACCAGAAATTATTTCTTAAGTCTTGATACATTTTATTATTACCAGGATGCATGGTATACCTAGATTTATGAGCTTCTTCTAAAATCTTATTTCTTAGTTCTCCTTGCTTAGGTACCCAAATCCTTTTCTTATGGAATCTCCAAATTCCATCAGCTCCCTGCTCTAATTCCTTTATTCGTCCCTTCATTCCTTCAGCAGCGTCCTTTATTGCTTTTTCTTTAACATTTTTCAGTTGCTCCATTAAATCTAATTGTAGATTTAATCTGAGAGCACGAACTCGTCTTTGGTTCTCATGATACTTACGACTTAAGGCATCTGCAACTACATTTTCTTTTCCTTCGTGATAATGAATATCACAGTCGTAGTCACTTAGGATTTCCATCCATCTCCTTTGTCTCATGTTCAATTCTTTTTTTGCCCAAATATATATCTTAAACTCTTATGATCTGTATAGACAGTAAACTTACTTCCATACAGGTAATGTCTCCAAATCTTAAGGGCAAAAATTATGGCTCCTAATTCTAAATCATGAGTTGTATAGTTCTCCTCGTGCTTTTTCAATTGCCTTAAAGCATACGCAATTACCTTCTTGCGTTGCATTAACACACATCCAAATCCAAATTTTGAAGCATTACAGTATACTTCGAAATCTTCAGTCCCTTCTGGTAATGCTAGGATTGGGGCATTTGTTAACTTATGCTTCATAATCCTAAAAGCCTCTTCTTGCCTGGTTCCCCATTCAAACTTAACTGCTTTACAGGTTAACTTAGTTAATGGTACAACTATTTTGGAAAAATCCTTAATAAACCGTCTATAGTATCCGGCTAACCCTAGAAAACTTCTAATTTCCATAGCTGATTGTGGGGCCTTCCATTTGGTAACTACTTCAATCTTAGCAGGATCTACGTGAATACCTTCGTGATTTACCATGTGTCCTAAAAATTGCACTTCCTGCAACCAAAATTCACACTTCGAGAATTTGGCGTAAAGCTTTTCTTTTCTTAACTAAATTAAGAGTGCATGCAAGTGCTGTCAGTGTTCTTCCTGACTTTTGGAATAAATGAGTATATCGTCGATAAAGACAATTATAAATTTATCCAAATACGGTTTACAGATTCTATTCATCATGTCCATAAATGTTGCGGGAGCATTTGTTAACCCGAAGGGCATGACCATACCTAGTTCTGAAAGCAGTTCTGAAAGCAGTTTTAGAAAAGTATCTAGCTCCTTGAAGTTGATCAAACAGATCATCAATCCTAGGTAATGGGTATCGATTCTTAATTGTAACCTTATTTAATTCCCTATAATCAATACACATTCTCATAGACCCATCTTTCCTCTTTACAAACAATACTGGTGCTCCCCAAGGGGATGAACTAGGTTGTATGAATCCTTTACTTAGTAATTCATCTAATTGCTTTTTCAATTCTAACATTTCAGTGGGTGCTAACCGATAAGGTGCCTTAGCTATCGGTGTAGTTCCAGGAATTAGATGAATTCTAAATTCTACTTCCCTATCAGGTGGTAATCCAGGTAGTTCTTCTGGGAATACATCTGGGTATTCTGATACTACTGGAATTTCCTTAAGTTCCTTACTCTTAGTGCTAATGATTACTGAAATCATATACACTATTCCTTGCTTTCGTTCATAATTATCAATTTTCATTACTGATATGAACTTCATGGGTTTACGTGGCTTATCTCCTGTAATTATGATTACTTCTCCGGTGGGTGCACGAATCTCTATAGAGTTCTTATCACAGAGGATATGAGCATTGTTGGCTACTAACCAATCCATTCCTAACACAACATCGAATTTGGCTAATTTCATAGGTAACAGGTTTGCAGAGAATTTATGACCTGAAAGTTCTATGTTTTCTTTTTGCAAAACCTTATTTATGTTAACTGAATTCCCATCTGCTGTTTCGACTGTAAAAATTTGCCTAAGGTTGGTCAAAGGTAAATTAAGAGCTTGGCAGAAGGAAGTATTGATAAAACTTTGGTTTACACCAGAGTCAAATAATACTTTTGCGTACACGTTGTGAACTAAGAACGTACCAGCTATCACATCAGGGATTAGCTCGGCTTCCTGAGTAGTCAACTGGAAGGCTCGAACATTCTTCTTGGTAGCTCCGTCAGCTGGCTTGGCTTTATTGTCTGCTGGTTTAACCAATTTAGGGCATTCTGATTTTAAAATGTCCTACTTCTCCACAGTTATAGCAGATCCTTGTTTTCTTTCTGTAGTCTTCTTCGCGATGTCCTACAACTTTGCAAAAATTGCAGGTTACATTACATCTTCCATAATGTTTCTTTTTGCAATTCCTGCAGAACGGCGGAGTTGAGGATTGCCCTGTTCCTCTTTTCTTGAAGTTGCTATTATTACCCACACGAAATCCTTGGGAAATTTTCCGAGCCAGTTCCTTTTTCCTGTTTTCATCTCTGGTGCGTATCAGCTCGTCAGTTAGGGTGTTAGCTAATTCTACCGCATCGTCAATAGTGCGAGGTCTCGCAGCTTTAACGATATTACGGATTTCGCTAATCAATCCCCAAATATAACGAGAAATGAGCACCGGCTCTGGCGAAGCCAGGGTTGGTACTACTCTCGCATATTCGATGAATGTCGAAGTATACCCTTGACAGTCTACATTCACCATCCGGTGGTTCAGAAATTTATTCGCCATTTGTTCCTTTTCATATTCGGGATAGAATTTTCTTTCTATCAGACTTTTAAATTCTTCCAAATTCATGGCATAAGCCATACTTCTTCCTTTGGCTTGAAGTACTGTATTCCACCATTCTAGCGCCCCTTCTTTGAAAAGATTCGACGCGTACATGACTTTGTCGTTTTCGGCACATTTACTTATTATGATCACTGCCTCGGTTTTCTCTAACCAACGCAGTGCCGCAGTCGTTCCTTCATTGCCTGCAAATTCAACTGGTTTACAAGCAAGAAATTCTTTGTAAGTGCAACCAGGCGTTGCAGCTTTCATTTTTTTAGGGAGCGGAGCTTGCCTCCCATCATTGTCGTTATTAGTATGGTTACCGCCTCCGTTTATACTATTACTAAAATTGTCGCTTTGTGTGCGTTTGCTAGGAATAATTTGTTGAGGTTCAACAGGTTTCTGGGCAGCAACAAGGATTGCTGGAATAGCATTGGCTATCCCTTGAGCAACGATATTTTCTATATCTTGCTTAGTCATAAAGTGATCTTCCTGGTGTTGTTCAGATTGGTTAACCTCGTTAACTGGTTCATTATTAGCGTTTTCCATCTGATAATTAATATATATAATTTATTAGTACAAAATAAATAACAATTATGCACAAAACAATCACACAAATTTCACAACATATATATATATCCAAAATTATCGATTTTCTCGATTCCTTTTTATATATCCTATTATGCATCCGTACACATCATTATGTTACAAAGTTTTATTTCTAAATTATTTTACAGACTTTATATTTGTATTTAGTATGATTATTATTATTATACAATCCACAGTTTCACCATCACCCTCGTCAGTTAGCACTTTAGTAACGACGTTCCCTTTCGTCGTACTTCCAGGAGATCTGTTCTCCCACTTCCCTGATCCTATTCCCTGAATCCACCAGCTCTTCGCCAAAATGACGGAGTTCAGCTAAGTTTTCATTGCTCATTGGCGGGTTTGGTATAGGTTCTGGGTCAAATTGAGGGAGAAAGGTATAAGGGTTATTAAGGAGGTTTTGAAACTGCCAATCGTTCGTCCACCACTCGTCCATTTCACCTAAAATTTGAGTATGGATTAAAGGTTCTGGAATGGCTGGTTCCAAATTTATTGGAAGTTGAGTTTCAGTTAATAAAACACATAATTACAAAATGGTAATCAGGAAAATTAAGTATTTCTCAAATACTTAATTAGCTTAACTCAGTGGCTCTGATACCACCTTTTCCTGTCACGGCCCCCGGCCCGGTTTGACCCGGTTCAGGAGCCGTGGGACAGGAAATCCCGTGGTATTTATTTAATTGAGTTTAACAGCGGAAGATTTCAGCAGGATCTTTTAAAAACTGAAAATGCCTGATTATTTTATTTCATAATTCGGGATTAAACCCAGGTAATTTACAATCAGATGATATCACTGGGAAATCTTTATTTTACAAAACATGTTTCTTTATTTATATTGAGCCACTTCCTTAAGCTTGTAGTGCTTCGCGGCACTTTTCCTGGATCACAACAAATCACCTGAAACATGTTTGAAAAAGGTTTTGTCAGCAGGGAAATACTGGTGAATCATTCTTTTTACTAAAATGACACGTTGTTATAATTTACAGTATTAAGAGCGATTATAATGTTTATATATCAACCATCTACCCACGGTATTTGTCACTCGACTCATTTCTGTGACTATGGTCATATCACCCATTGGCTAACCCGTTGTCCAATGGTGACGATTATCAAGTAATGTATACAAAACCCCACATACCGGCTGTAATATGGAGATTACAAAGACTTAATCCCTGTAATTATAACTTTGAAAACGTTTGAGAATTTTATAAAGCACTTTGATAAAAAGAGAATGACTCACATTGCAGATTTAACACGAGCAGAGTCTAGTCTACTGATTAGCCTTGTTACCTAAATTAATAACATGCACACGAACTAGGTTAGTAACTAATACAGCATTTACGATAACTCACGAGATTAAACCCTCACAACGAATGACAAAGTGCGATACTTAAACATCCATCGAATTCACGACGAATGACAAAGCATAAACCTAATGTGGGCAGCACTTAAACATCCATTGGATAGTTTTAATCGATCGGACATTGAATCATAGCAGCGATTGAGTTAATACCCTGTATCGTAGCAGCACCCCACTATAATAAAAATAATTTCGACTTCAGAGTAGTGAAACTTCGTTTTTGAAAGTTTTCGTCGACACAGAATGAAAGCCCCTGCTCCAAACTATTTATAGGTGAAAAATAGGGTTCACGCGGCCCGCGTGAACCTTGGCTTAATATTTACGTGGTCCACGTGGCCGCCTAGTCTACGCGTAGGTCTGATTGGTCACGAGTAGGTTCAACAGCTGGTCAATACGTGGATCCGGAACACTTATCCGGTCAAACATGGGTTGACGCGGCCCGCGTAAAACTAAGCCAAAGCTTACGCGGCCCGCCTGAAAACCATATTTCTTGTTTTCTTGATTTTCAGTGCACAGTATGGTTTCATGGGTCCGGGTTTTCAGTTGTGGGTCAGTTTAGGACATTTTTTTAGAGTCCTTACAATTGTGTTTCCTGCTTAAAAGGAAAACAACATAAAAGCTCATTTAAGTCCATTGAAGAGTCCAAAACAACCAAGTGCTTGCAAATGCTGCACATGGATCTGTTTGGCCCAATGAAAGTCACGAGTCTTAAAAAGAAAAGATATTGTTTGGTAATTGCGGATGACTTTTCTAGGTTTACATGGACTTATTTCTTACATTCTAAAGATGAGACTGCATGCATTTTGCAAGACTTTGTCAAACATGTTGAAAAGCAATTTGACCTTCCAGTAAAAGTCTTTAGGAGTGACAATGGCACATAATTCAAAAATAGGGAGTTGGATGAGTTTTGTGTGTCAAAAGGAATTGTAAGGCAGTACAGCATTCCTAGAACACTTGAACAAAATAGGGTTGTTGAAAGAAAGAACAGAACACTGATTGAGGCTGCCAGGACCATGCTTGCTGATTCAGGTTTGCCATTAACTTTCTGGGCAGAGGCTGTATACACTGCCTGTTATGTCCAGAACAGAGTTTTAATAAACCACAGGCATCAAAAGACTGCCTATTAAATTCTGTGTAAAATCAAACCACTGATCTCATACTTCAAAGTTTTTGGCTGCCCATGCTTCATTTTAAACTTAAAAGATTCAATTTCAAAGTTTGCAGTCAAAATTGATTGTGGTTATCATTTGGGATACACAGCCACGGCTAAGGCCTACAAAGTGTTCAACACTAGGACTAAGACAGTGGAAGAGACTTTGAATGTAAGGTTCAATGAACTTTCTTCAATGAAAATCCCTGCAAATCCTGCTGAGTTATTTGATCTTGATAAATTTACTTTTGAAAATGTTTCTGTCAAGACTAACAGTGCAGGTCCATCTCAAAATCCTCCATCAGACAATGGATATGAAATCATCATTCCATAACAAAGGTTTACATCCATTGCCAGAGTAGCAGATGTTCAAAACACCTGTAAAAGCTCAACCACCGCTACCTCAACAGTTGTTGACCAACGTAGCCCTTTAACCCCTGCTTCCACATCATCAAACACTGTTGATAAAAATCCTCAAACAGTGGATAAAAATCAACATGTTTCCACACCACTTCCTCCTATTCCTCCACCTCCATTTCAAGACCCTGTTGGATCATCAAAGTCACCAACAATGGTTAGCTCAGATGATTCACATCTGCAGCCCTCACCCTTAAATGCCATTGTACCATACAAATGAGATTTAATCTTCTTGAAGTCTCATCCACCTGACCAAATCAATGGCAACATCAGTGAAGGGGTGCTCACAAGAAGCCAATCCCAAAACATCTGTCTTTTTGCTGGCTTTCTATCACTCCATCAACCAGTCAAGTACCAAGAGGCACTAAAAGACAACAGTTGGGTAGAAGCCATGCAGGAAGAGCTCCAACAGTTTAAAAGACAACAAGTATGGGAGCTTGTACCACTGCCAGAGGGTGTGAGTCCTATTGGCACAAAGTGGGTCTTCAAAAAACAAAACTGATGAAAGGGGCATTGTTGTCAAGAATAAAGCAAGGCTAGTGGTTCAAGGTTTCAGACAGGAAGAGGGCATTGACTATGATGAAACTTTTTCCCCTATAGCAAGACTGGAAGCTATCAGACTGTTCCTGGCCTTTGCTGTCAACCACAACATAAAGGTGTATCAAATGGATATCAAATGTGCATTCCTCTATGGTAAAATTCAAGAAGAGGTATATGTTTGTCAACCTCCTGGTTTTGAGGATCCATTTAATCCAAATCATGTCTACAAGCTAAACAAAGCTTTGTATGGCTTGAAACAAGCACCTAGAGCCTGGTATGAAACTCTTTCCACCTATCTTCTTTCCATTAGTTTCACAAGAGGTAAAATTGATAAAACATTGTTTTTAAAATGGAGAGGGAAAGATTTGATGATTTTCCAGATTTATGTGGATGACATCATCTTTGGAAGCACATGTCCTAAAATGTGTGAAGAGTTCAGACAACTCATGACAGCTGAGTTTGAGACGAGTGCAATGGGTGAACTACAGTGCTTTCTTGGTCCCCAAGTAAAGCAACTGCAAAATCGTACTTTCATTCATCAAGGCAAATATGCCAAAGAACTCTTAACAAAATTTGATATGAATGATTGCAAACCATGTAGTTCACCCATAGCAACCACCAAGATAGTCATGTCTGATGAAAAGGATGATTTGGTTGATCAAACTCTTTATAAAAGCATGATTGGGTCTTTATTGTACCTAACTGCATCTAGGCCAGACATCATGTTTGCAACATGTGTTTGTGCAAGATCCCAATCAGCCCCTAGAAAGTCAAACCTTATTGCTGTAAAAAGGATATTCAGATACCTAAAAGGTGCTCCCACATTTGGTACTTGGTATCCAACTGATGAAAATATCAAGCTTTCAGGTTTCTCAGATAGTGACTTTGCTGGATGTAATACAACAAGGAAGTCCACTTCAAGAGGGTGCCAATTCTTAGGCAACTTCTTAGTGTCTTGGCAAAGCAAAAAACAAGCAGCTGTTTCAACATCCACTGCTGAGTCAGAGTATATTGCTGTTGTAAGCTGCACAGCCCAACTGTTATGGCTTCAAAATCAATTGTTGGATTTTGGTATCACTACTTTGAAAACACCACTCATGTTGGACAGTCAAGCAGCAGAAAATATCATCAAAAATCCAGTCTCCCATTCAACCACCAAGCACATTGACATCAGACATCACTTTGTGAGGGATTGCTATTAAAAAGGTTTGATTTCTCTGCAGCATGTTCCAACTAAAGATCGGCTGGCAGATGTGCTAACAAAAGCTTTAGACGCATCCACCTTTGAAAGCTTGATCTCTAGGATTGGCATGCTGAACATGGAATAACAGGCAAAATCCTGTTTTTCGATGAATAAAAGCATTAAAATGTTTTCAAAAAATCAAAAATTCATCCTTAAAAATAGCTAAAAATGAAAATTTTCATTAATCCTTAAAAGTCTGCCACAACCACTGTTTTGGTTCAAACATCTGTTCTGTTGATATTATCCACTGCTGAAAGTCAAACTCTGTTCCTTCATTATCCTTGTTAAAAGCTGTTGTCAAACATCAGTGTTTTAACCCACTGATAGCTAAAAGTCAGCCACTGATTTCATTATTCACCACTATAAACCACTGATATTGACCATCAGTGGTTTCCTAAACAACTGTCCTCCATTATTCATCAGAGGTTGGCACGTGGACAGTACTTAGCCGTCAGATCTTTGTAACCGCTGCCACGTCAGCATTCACTTTTTCACTTTATAAAACCCTGATCAAAACCCCAAACAGGGTTTTCACTGTCGAATCAAATTCAAAATTCCTTTCAAAAGCAGTTACCATCAAATTCCCTCAAATTATTCATCGTCTTCCATCCATTTTCTTCCTCAAATCGCGATTCACCATGGCTCTCCCATTGAAAACTCCTCACAATTACCTGTGTACGCTTGAGAAAACAAGTCAAAACACAAATTTTCACTCCGTTATTGATGTACTCTCGTCTTCAAAGTACAAACCTTTGTTGACTTGCAACGCACCTATATACCTAGACACCCTTCGTGATTTCTGGAAAAATGTAGAACTTCAAGTTCAGGACAAAAAGCCCTGGGCTATTACTTCATCGATAAAGGGTATCCAGGTTGCTGTCACACCAAAAGACATTTCTGAGGCTTTTGAAATCAATGATCATACAGGTAAAAATTCTTTCCCAAAGGAAGAATATCAAACTGATTTGATTGAGAGGGGGTATGAGGAACAAATGAAAAATGATACTTTGCAAAAGGGCAGTTTTCCACCTGCCATGAGATTCTTATTCCATACCCTCCTCATGTGTGTTTCAAATAAAACTACAACTTTTACTGAAATACCAATGAAAATCCAATACTTGGGCTATGCTATTTTGACAGGAGAAAATTTTAATTATTCCCAAGAGATTTTCAATGATATGGTCAAAAATGTTAAAAATATCAAAGAAAATAAAAAACCATTTCTATTGTTTCCATGGTTTTTAAGTTTTTATTTACAAAAGAAGATTCCAAAAGATAGTGCACATGTGCTTATTCAAGGAAATCCTATTCAAATAAACAACCTATCTTCTGAAACTTTTACAAGGCTGTCAAAACCTTCCAAAACACAAACAAAGGAACCTGAGCAGAATTTAGCTGAGACAATCTCTGCTCCTCAGGCTCCTGCTATTGAGCCCACTGCTCCTTGTGATCACAGCAGCAGACCCACTGCTATGAAACCCACACCAAAACCCACCAAAAAGCCAATCAAGAAAAATTCCAAAAGCCCCCAAACCCTCAAAAAAGGTTCTTCTGGAAGATGAGATCCCATAGATAAAACCTATGACAACACAAAAGTCACCAATAACCACTGCTGCTACTTCTCACAACAGATGGAAGAAATATCTCAACCTGAGCCTAAAACTCCTCCGACATCCTCTCAAAAGGATCAGGTTGTATCCATAGGGACACCACATTATGAAGCTCTGGATTCACTTGCATCCATCTTCCACGACCCTGCTCTTGGGGTAAATTCTCTTTTAACCCCAATCCTCACTGCACAAAAAGGGGGGAGAAAGGTAAAAAGGGAAAAGAAGGTCTATATCTGCCACCAGATCCAATGTCTAAACTTGTGGTAGCAATTCCAAAGCCAGATGGATCAAAGAAGGTTGATGTGACTCAAAATGCATTTGCTGATCTAAAAGCAAACATGAAAGAGTCTATAGAAATAAAAGGGTCAAAAAGATTTGAACAGGAGAAGAAAGTTATGATGGAAAAGGAAGAGCAGGGCACTTCAACTACCAAAAGAAGAAGGACTACCAGAAAGGTTAGCCAACCCAAAACCACACCTTCCAAAACCACCAAACATATTCCTCAAATCCCCAAAAGTTCCTCACATCAAAACTCCAAACCAACAGATGTTGAGACACCTGTTGTATCAACAGCTGTTGATACTTCAGTGGTTTCAACAAATGTTATTTCAACCACTCCCCTTGCCATTTTACCATCCAGCACTCAATCCACTGTCACACCACAAAATACATCTCCACCCCAAACACCACCTGCCAAAGTGCTGAAGACAATAGTTGATACATCAACAGTTATAGTGACAACAGTGGTTGAGACACCAGTTGTTTCAAAAGCTGTTAGTCAGTCACCCATCACCTCAAACACTCCTACCCAAGCCATAACTCTTTCTGCTCCAAAAATTCAAACAAAATCACCTTCTCCCAAAAAGGTGTATACAAGAAAAAGAAAGTTTCAGGTGCATGATGATGAAATACTAGCACCAACTCCACTATCATCCACACCATACAATGTAATCAAACCCCAACCATTCATTCCTCCAAAATTGGCCAACCCAATCAAAGATCCAACAACATTGGTAGGATTTAATCCTGCTGATGTTGTACCATTAGCAGCCACCTATCCACTAGAACTGCATGCAATGAAGGATGAAATGAAATAGTTCTACTTAGTGGATGACTCTTCAAAGAGAAAATTCCCTTCTCTGGTAGGTTTTAGAGATCCTAAAAACATGGATGAATATCTAAAACTAAAAGCCAAGCAAGCTGAATGGAGGGCCAAATATGAATGCAAAGGGCAGGGTGATAATGGCATCTCAAGTCGAATGCAGTTCTTGCTCACCAAGGTTAAACAATTAGAAGACTATGCAAGAGACCTGAGTAAAGAGATGTCCAACCTGCCTCCAGATGCTGACTTACAAGTAGATCTGAAAGAAGATCTCATAAAATTGATCATGAGTGAAAATTTTTATCCTGCCAAAGCTGAACAATTCCATGACTGGCCACTCATTGCTCTCAAGGCAGAACTTAAAGGAATTGAAAGAATAAAAAATGATCCAGGTATGAAAAGAATAGCACCAAATTGGAGCAAATTCAGTAAGAAAATTGTTGATCTTACCTTAGAGCATAAAAGGAAAAGAGAAGATTTGGTTGCAGCACAATATGGAACAGCCAGGCAGATAGTAAAATGGTCAAAACAAAATATTGATCAGACCTACAAAAGGCTAGAAGAGTTAAGAAAAAAAGACCCCACTGCTCTAAAGAAACCAATCTACAAAACCACTGATAAGCCAATACAGCAGGCCTTCACTTCTGAACCATTGTTCAGATCATCTGACACCTCTACCATTGAATTAAACCAAAGAAAGAGGCAAAAACAGACTGATGCAGAAGAGAAAGAACAAGAAACTGTGTATTTTAAAGAGGCTCTCAAAAGAATGGTACTAGAGGATGCTGACTCTGCAAAGCTTCAAGATATAGCCAAAAAGGTTCTGAGCAGGCCTCCATCTCCAAACTCATCTAAAATAAAGACTCTCCCAAGAAACCCACTGGATTCAAAAATACTAAAGTGGAAGTCTGATCAAAAGACCCACGTATTGAATCTGCTCAAATCCAGTGGTGAAGTGAAGCATATATCAAGGGAAGAAGCACTTGGCTTGAGTGTAGAAGATTTACAAGATCTCCTTGAGCTTACACTGTGCAGGGATGAGGATTCCATGAACTTTGAATTACAATTCAAAGATCAAGTTAGGGAACTCCTGATGAGCCAATAAAGATCCAGAATAAAGAAGTGTTTTGGCATCATCTGTTCCAGGGGGGATTGTTGGGATTGAACCCTACAAAGGAACAGTTGATAAAGCCAAAACTGGTTCAGATCAGTGGATTCACAATAAGTAGTTATTTATATTTAATCTTTCCCCTTAAAAGTGGCCCTAACATCTGATGACCTCAAGTACTGCTCTTCACAACAACTACTAATCCCTAAAGACTGTTGAAGATAAAGCACTGATGCTCAATCTACTGATATACCTCAAGTACTACTGAAGACACAAAGCACTGCTGGAGCTATAACAGTGGAATGAAGAAGCAGTAGTTTAGTTTATGACTTGTATTATTTGTAATCAGTTGTTTAGTCATCAGTGTTTGTAATAGTCAGTGGTTAGAGGTTGTTAGGAGGTTAGATGTCACTTTCATGGTGACGTCAGCCAAAGATGCTCAGTGGTTTGTTCTGTACTATAAATAGAACAGTACCCTGTACTGTTCTATTAGCTCTCTTCATCACCAAGTCATTCTGTACGAACATTCCAGTGAGCTCAGGCTGAGGGGGAGATTATGTTCATGCATGCATTATAGTTGATCATTGTAATAAATACAATCATTCGATTATATGTCAAACATGTTTGCTGAAACGTATTATTCCATTGATTGTGTGTTAAAAGTTTATTTCATTTAATTTCGCTGCAATACATCTCTATTTCATCTCCTTTCTAATTAAACAAACACAATCAAAAGAAACTCAGATCCTAACAAAAGACCTAAAGTGTGAGAACGGTAAAAAAAATCTCAGCCATTAGATCATTCCATATCAATTTCATTGGATCAAGGTTATAATTGTAATTTTACCGATAATTCTAATTAAGGATTAAATTTATGTAACTGATTTCTCTGAGTTAGTTTAGGGAATTCGAATTTTGAATAGGAAAAATTACAAGTTTTGTCCTTTATCTTTATACCACTTTTCAGGCGGTGTCCCCTTTAACGAATGTTGACAGGCAGTGTCCTTTACTAGGTATTTTGTTGCAAGTTTAGTCGTTTACACCCAACCCAGTTAAAAAACCCTGTTAATGTTGACAGGCGGTGTCCTTTACTAGGTATTTTGTTGTAATTTTAGTCCTTTACCTAGGTATTTTGTTGCAAGTTTAGTCCTTTACACCCAACAATTAACAGAGTTTTTTAACTGGGTGGGTATAAAGGACTAAACTTGCAACAAAATACCTAGTAAAGGACACCGCCTGCTAACATTCGTTAAAAACACCGCCTGAAAAGTGGTATAAAGATAAAGGACAAAACTTGTAGTTTTTCCTTTTGAATATTATATAAGTATACGTAAATATTACAATTCGTCTTTCATCCAATTCATCTTTTATCAGTATACGTATACAATTCATCTTTCATCCAAACATCTGCGATTCAAGAACACCAGTTCGTAATTTTGCATGGAGAAAGACGATCCAGGTAATATCATTATGTTGTTTTTTCGTTTACTATGTAATGGTAATTAATATTCGTCAAAGAAAAGCTTCAATTTTCAATCATCTACTATGTCAATTTTCAAGAACACCAGTTCGTAATTCTGTATGGTGTTTTTTTGCATGGGTGATGTACATTTAGTATACTAGTTTATTTAATGACACCACATGTAATCCTTTTAGGGTGTTTTATATGTACATAGTGTTTTTGATGTATACAATTGAAGTTGGAGGTTTTTTTATAACAATTGTTTATTTGATATAGTTGATTAGTTGCTTTGTGGTGTTATGTTGTACATATGATGTTGTGGTGTTTTTTGGTTTGTTACAATCTGATTTATTTTTTCTGATGAACATGTGTTTTGACAGTTTGATGTACAGTGTATGATGTTTTTTGCATGGGTGATGTTCCTTTAGTATACGAATTTTTTTAATGGCACCATGTGTAATCCTTTCAGGGTGTTTTTATATGTACATGGTGTTTTTGATGTATACTATTGAAGTTGGAGGGTGTTTTTTATATCAGTTGATGATGAACTATAGTGTTTTTTGCATGTGTGATGTTCCTTACAATGTGTTTTATACGTACATGGTGTTTTTGATGTCTACTATTGAAGTTGGAGGGTGTTTTTTTATAACAGTTGTTGATTTGCTATAGTTGATTAGTTGCTTGTGGTGCTATTTTGTACATATTATGCTTGTGGTGTTTTTTTTTTTTTTTTGCACATCTTTACTGTTGAATCATTCAATTTAATTTTTTTTTGTAGGCTTTCAAACTTATCAGCCGGTTGCGCAACTACATCTGTCACCAAACTCCGGTAAGAGGACTTATTTACCTGAGGTAGATGACTCGCTTAAGCCAAAGGATAAGATGACGTTTGATACGGTGAATAATGCATTCCTCCTTTATCAGAAGTATGCAATGGATTCACGCTTCACTGCCAAGAAGTCTTCTCAATACATGCCTCATGGTGTTATAAAATCTAAATGGTTCGTTTGCTCAAAGGAGAGAACTAAACATTTTATGGCGATCGATACATCTAAATAAATTGACACCTCAAATAATGGGTCAAAGATGATATTTATTCGACGTGTTCCTTCTATAAGGACGGGTTGCGAAGCTCGTATGTGTGTAAAGTTAAATGCTTCGAATGTATACGAGGTATATTCTTTCAAGGAGGCCCATAATCACTATTTTGTTGCTGAGGACGATAGGCATTTACTCCCCGCTAACCGACGTATGAACTATATGCAAGAGGAGGCCATTAACGCGTTGAGAACCTTGAACATTGGACCGGTGAAAGTGTTTAATATCACGAGGACACTATATGGTGGGTTTGACAAGGTTGGGGCAACCAAAAACGATTTTAAAATTTTAAGCGAGACCTGAACAGGTATATATCTGAGTTTGATGCTGATATGATGATTAAACGGCTATTGAGGAAGAAAGAGTACATGCCAAACTTTTCAATGGAGTATATAACCACAGAAGATGGTGTTTTAAGGGCGTTGTTTTGGGCCGATGAACATGCCAAAAGGAAATTTTCGGTGTTTGGTCACGTTGTTTCATTTGATGCCACATATCGTCGTAACAAGTAAGTTTGATAATTATCATCCTTATTTCGATTTGTGCAGCTCATTTGTTAAGTATATGTCATTTAGTTGTATGGTGTTTTTAATCCGTATTTGTTTTTTAGGTACAAAATGATGTTTGTTCCATTTACTGGTATCGACAACCACAATCGTAGCGTTACTCTTGGTGCCGCTATAATAGGCAACGAAACGGCTGAAACTTATAGTTGGTTGCTTAAGGTTTTCATGAAGCATTTGGCCATGCCCCTCCAATGATTGTCATCGACCAAGACCCAGCCATGAAGAAGGCTATTGAAAATACATGGACTGAGAGTAGACATAGGCTATGCATGTGGCACATCATGGACAAGCTTACTGCTAAGGTGTTTACTTATTCGTCCTTTTAAGATTTTTTTTTATATTTTTACATACTTTTCTAGTGATTATTGTGTTATATGTTGTTCAATGGTGTTTTAGGTTGGTGCTAATCTGCAATAGTACATATTTCAAAAAGTGGTTGTGTGCCATTGTGTGGACCGATTCAATTCTACCTGAGAAGTTTGAAAGTGATTGGGCTACCATAATGAACGATTTTAACTTGGTTGATCATGAGTGGCTGCAGTCAGTTTATCAAATTAGGGATACTTGGATACCGGCTTATTATCGCGAGAAGTTCATGTCCAGGCTTATGCGTACCTCATCTCGTTCAGAGAGTGAGAACCATTTCTTTGGACAATTTTGTAACCCTGAGTGCACTCTTGTCGAATTTCTTAGGCATTTTGATTCTGCAATTGAAGCTTAGAGACATGAGCACAGGAAGAACAACCATGATACCAGAAACACAAACGCTGACATATGGGCTGTAGACTTTGTTTTGGAGGATCAATATATACACACGCACTATATTTTTTGACCAACAGCTGGAGATACAAAATGGTTTACACAGATGTGCTATCAGAAAGTGGGAAAATATGGGTTACTTCGTTAACTTTTTTGTGAAGGACTGGGAACAACCATGCACTACTTTTTTCGAGGTATATACAAAGAATTAGATATCTAAGTTTGAATATAATCTCCTTGAATTTACACATGTTTTTTTGTATGTCTCAAAACGTATAGCACTTGCCGATTTACGGTTACATATGTTGTTATGGTATAGTTTTTGTTGTGTTTATGTTGTAATGTATGTAACAAAATTCTAATTTTTTAATGGTGTTTTATAGGTTATGATGCGGGAGGACGACATGACTGTGTATTGTAAATGCAAAAGATTCGAACAGTTTAGGTTGTTGTGCTCACGCATCTTTTGTGTGCTTAGGATGCTTGATATTAGGGAGTTTCCACAACGCTATATCTTATGACGTTGGACTTGGGAGACTGTTCCCAATAGTGCCCCTGGTGCTATTTTAGGTATCAACGAGAGTGAGGATCGTTATAATGAAGTTAACCGCGTTGTACGTGAGATCACATATTCTACGGAGTCGGTTATTAACAAGCTTGTTGCCAACTTTGATGCGTTGTGCTCATTCAGGGATCATGTTGTTAACTATTTCAAAACAGCTGATGAGGTTATGGTCAATACCCCACGTAAGAGCCGTCGCGAAAGGTTTGCTAAAATTACCGGTAACACAAAACCATCAGATGTAATCGTTCATGTTCCCGTTGGAACTAGATACAAAGGTATGGGTAAGCCTAAACGGATGAAGTCCAAACGTGAAATTGCTATAAGTCAGTTGGGCAAAAAGAGTCGTCAGTGTCAAAACTGTTTTAGATACGGGCATAACAGACGTACTTGCAAAAACCCTACCCGGACTAAAGAACAGGCTAGTGCCAAGGATGACAGTGAAGAAGCTGATGAAGGTGACAAGGAGGAAGATTTATGGGAAGAAGTTGAAGAAGCTCTGGATGAACAAGATGAGGACGAATCAGACGAGGAGGATGGAGAAGAGGACTAGGAAGTTATTTAGAGATGTCTAAACATTTGGTTATTTTTAACGTATATCCTTTTTGTTTCGTACATTGTTATCAATGGTTTTTCGGATTCGTAGAAACTCGTGGTTTTATTTTGTTTGGTTCTGGTCGAATTTTATATTACCGGTGACAACGTTTTCTATTTTGTGTTTTTGTTTCACTTAAATCTGTTTTTTTGTTAATCAATGGTGTTATTTTGTTCAGGGTGTTCTATTATGTATGCTGGAAGTTTAATGATGTTATTTATTTGCACACAGTGTTAATCAATGGTGTTATATTTTGTTCAGGGCGTTTTATTATGCATGCTGAAAGTTTAATGGTGTTATTTATTTGCACACAGATTTTTAATATTAGTTGTACTGTTTTTATTTATATGTGTTGGATCTGTTCATGGTGTTTTACTATGTATGTTGAAGCTTAATGGTGTTATTTCTTTACTCATAGTGTTTTATTGTGCATATCAGTTGGTATGTTATTTAATTACATCAGTAACATGTTAACACTTATTTCGTACAATCCCTCTGGTCGCGGATGGATCACAAAGGTCATTACAAATTCTTTGAGACGAAAACGGTGTCTAACTAAATGAAAACACCAAAATAAAACATATAAAAGAGAAACAATTTACCAAACTAAATCAGCCTTTACATAGACAAATTATACCAAGATCACAACAAGCGACCAAATGTGGTTACCATTGTTTAAAACCCATAACAAGAGTGCAAACATGCTAACACATCATATAATCTAAAATTGCCAAAATTGTTTTGTTTTCTAACAGAAAGTTGATGTTGTTTTGCCGTCCACCTACACGGCACTGCCCAACCTTTCACCAATCCGACCGATTGCTTTCTCTTCCATACTCACCCTTTCATCCTCGTCTAAACGTGCGTATTCTTGTACTTCTCGCTCTACATCGCCCCGTGCCGTGTTCACGTCAGTTAGAAGCATTTTTGAAAGGTACTTCTTACACAGATCCTCGATTTCTTTCGCTTGATCAGGCAAGATTTCTCCTTTGATGTCTCTCTCATGCGAGAAACCACACATCCAATGTCCCACATTTGTTCCTATTCAATACCAAATCATTCGCATTGTTCGTATTTCATGTATAGTTTAAGTACATGTATTTTAGTTATTTTATTAAGAAACAAAAATGACACGAGCTTACCATTGTAAGTTTCCATATGCCGCATCAGGAAAATACCACAGTCGATGCCATTGTAACGTGTTTGCCATGGGAATACCAGTCGAACTGGTTCTGTATTCCTTAGCCTTGAAGCCATTTTTGGATGTATTTGACTTAGATACTGGCAAAATGTACTTATCTGCAATTACACATTTTTAATGTTAAGAATTGTATTTTTTTACACCATCTGGTTACGGTTATTAGATACGGTTATTGATTTGAATATGCGTGAAAGGCCGGTTTTACCCCTATGAAATCAAATCAGTGTTAAAAAACACTATTCTAATTACAATATTGCCATTTTAATACTAACCATTAAATCAATGATCTAATGGTTTAGATTCTTTCTTACCTTTCTCACACAAAACACTTTTTTTTACAATAACCTTACCCTATATATATATATATATATAGGATTAGGTTCAAACGTGAACAAAATCACAAGAGTGAACTGCGTGAACTGATCTGGGCCCTTGATTTTTATGATCTTGAGATTAAAGTGAGTGGCATGATGGTAATTATTTGGTTAATTTTTTTCATTTAATTAATTAGAAAAAGGGTATATGTGTAATTTCAATCTTAAATTGATTGCATAAATCTCTCACAAATCAAATCAAGGATTTGGAAAGATGTAACTTAATTCAATTATTAAAATCATTATTAGTTTAAATGTGATGTACACATGTGTATTCTGATTTTGCCCTCTTTTTAATGCGATGTACACATGTGTATATCGTCTGTTTTTGTGATATCTCAGGATTTTTTTTGTATTGAATGTTGATGTACACCTGTGAATTACTGTACACGTATGTATGATGTTGAGTACACATGTGTACTGTTCTATTTATATCCAACTACACATGTGTATACCGTTGAAATATGAAGGTTACGTGGATCTTAAAAATCAAAATTTGAATTCTGGTGATTAAAATCTGAAATAAAAATTAAAATTGAAATCTGGTGATTTGTTGTTTGTTTTGATAATTATCTTATTAATAAATAAACATAATGTGGATAATGAATTTAAATTAGGAAAGATGTAACTTAATTCAATTATTAAAATAATGATTAAAATCTAATT
This sequence comes from Helianthus tuberosus, assembly GCA_030545235.1. Classification (NCBI taxonomy): domain Eukaryota; kingdom Viridiplantae; phylum Streptophyta; class Magnoliopsida; order Asterales; family Asteraceae; genus Helianthus; species Helianthus tuberosus. Next base: position 31,322,774 of record CM060383.1, on the reverse strand, counting down.
TTTTATATAATTACAATCCTACCCTTAACAACTAAAAAGGAAATCAAGGGTCCATATCTGTTCACGTAGTTCACTCTTGGGAGGGTGTTCACGCTGGAACCCTACCCTATATATATATATATATATATATAGGGGAATGTTCAAATGAAAACCACTAGTTATCGCGAAAACTCGAAAACTAACTAAAAAAGCCTAAAAACATACCAAATTTTTTTTTGTTGCATACCCATTTTTGCTATTTAAATTATATAAAAAAATTTCATAAAAAAAATTGTAGTGCACATGTGTAATAGTACACACATGTGAATTATTACACATGTGCACTACAATTTTTTTTTTGAAAAAAAGTTTTTTTATATATATAAAAAGTAGCGATTTTTAATAAAAAAAATTATAAAAAAAATTGGTGTGTTTTTTTAGGTTTTTTTTAGTTAGTTTTCTAGTTTTCACAATAAAAGTGGTTTTCATTTGAACCAACCCCTATAAATATATATAGGGTAGGGATATGGTAAAAAGTGTCTAAAATGTAAGAAGGGTAAGAAGTGTTTTAAACCATTGGATATTTGATCTAATGGTTGAGATTAATAGGGTATAAAAATGTAAATTGTGTTTTAATTAGAGGGACCTTATGTAAAATTGAAGGGCAATAGTGTCTTTTTAAATGTTTGAAATATGGTAACCGTAACCTACACAACCAAAAACTCCTACATTCACTCCTTTTTCCTTAAATATAGGAATTAATGATTCACCTTAATTGTAGGAGGTCGTTGGTTGCATATTCTTCATACGTTATCATAAAGAGATCTATAATCTGATTCATGGCGTGGTGTTTTAAAACAACTGGATAAATTGACTATGATTCAAGTCATGGTGTTTTATCTGGAGACATTGTTCATGGCGTGGTGTTTTAAACATCTATTATTCAAGTCATGGTGTTTTATCTGGAGACATTGTTCATGGCGTGGTGTTTTATCAATACAAAAACATTCCCAGATTTTAAAACACCATGACTATGATTCAAGTCATGGTGTTTTATCTGGAGACATTGTTCATGGTGTGGTGTTTTAAACATCTATGATTCAAGTCATGGTGTTTTATCTGGAGACATTGTTCATGGCGTGGTGTTTTATCAATACAAAAACATTCCCAGATTTTAAAACACCATGACTATGATTCAAGTCATGGTGTTTTATCTAACCGTCATACACCATTACTCACATTAACCACCATCACCGTCGCCATCGCCGTCGTGAGTCACCATCTCCGACAACACGTGACCTTCAGTTTAAAATCTCCGACGAACCACATATTCCGGTTTCCTCCACCACTCATCGTACAGCCTTCATATTCTCCGTTCATCATCTTGAATCTTTATCGTCATCGGTGTATTGTCTCGGGAAAGACAGTGTTTGGCGGCTGAAAGTTATTTAAGGTTTTGGTTCGGTGTGTGTGTGTAACAGAGAAGAAGAGGGTTGTCGGCTGAAACGTATATTAGGGTTTTGGTTTGATTTTTGTTTCGAACGAGGAAGAAGAGACAGTTATCTTTTTGTTTTAATTAATTGATAATATATTAAGGGTAGGGAATGTACAATTACTAATATACCCTTTTGAATTAATTAAGATGAGGGACACTTGTCATTCCCAAATTATTTCTTACACTTCTTACAAAAGATGGACTTTGTACAGGATCCTCTACCTATATATATGTGTGTATCGAATTCATATTTGAAGTTTGATTATTTTAAATAAAAACGATTAAATTAAGTGAAAAAGAAAATAATATGTCTTTCTATTATATAATTACTTACAAGATTCATTGTTTTCTGTTTCATGGCAACATATTAGATCGGGTTGAGAAATTGGCCATTGAAGTTGAAGTAGGACACCATATAATTATTCATAGGGAATAGACCAATGATGTTGATGAGTTAGATAAAATGCATGATAGATGAAGTTTATGGGTTCAATTCTTATGGTATGCAAGTTTAGCTATTTAAAATAAAATATAATTAACAGGAATCTTGTGGAATTATTCAAAATAAATTATAGTTAAGAGGAATCTTGTGGAATTGTTCAAAATAAAATATAGTTCGAGAGGAATCTTGTGGAATTATTAAAAGAAGGATCGGACGTTACTAAAGGATTGGAAGTTAACTAAAAATAAAAAATAGGTTGACTTTGAATTAAATAAGAAAAAGGCTGCACAAGATCCATACTTGCGCAATAATTAACTGAGGAACAACGTTAGAAGCCAAATTTACAATAATGCCCTTATTGATTTCATGCGACCGTTGTTTTTTTGACTTGCTTCTTTGTGATTGACCCAATAGCAAGACCCAACCCAAATAAAATTCAAAGAGGCAGCCCACTTAACCTCTTAATGATACGCCAAAGGCCCAACGATGGAACAATTGTATTTGATTCAATTTATGATATCTTTTTGAATGAGATTACTGAATACATACGGAGGGAAGAATATATACATCGCAAGAAGAGAAAAAGCTTATTGTTTGCATTCAAGCCTTAGATTCAAGATACGAGTTCGGTTTTGCAAACGTGTTAGTTCTGTTTAATATACTTCGTGTTATTAGACTTTATAAACATGATTTATTATTTATTTAAGACTTGTTTCGCGTCCTTGACTATGGTGCTTGGCTAAAGTTTTTCACTGCTTAGATTAAAGATGAATATACATGTTTGACTATCGTTCTTGTCGGTTTATGGATTTGATATTTAAATTTAAAGACTTTGGTTTGAATAATTAGTCGTATATGCATACTTTTTCTTGTTTATGTCATTTTCATATGTTTCACTTGCGTTCTTGTGGATGTCTTTAGTGTATTAATGCTTGTTAGGTCATGGACTGTGTGTTCGCGGCTAGTTTGTGATTCATTATGCATGATTTCCCATAGTTTCTATGATTAGGATTTAAATAAAGATAAGTGTTCTTCTAACCGTAATATCCGTAAGGTGAGTGGTTGTCAACTAGTCTTGAGTGATAAGTGTTTTAGGTTAGATTCTTCGTGAGAAGATCTCCCAGCTCATGGTCTTTGTTTGCTAGTTGAGTCTAATTAGGAATCCTTACTTATCCTAGATTATAGAGCCGTGAGGTAGATAATAATTAGGATACTTTAATGTTACACTAAGATAAATGTGAGGTAGTCTTATAAAACCGTTAATCAAATAGCTTAATAGATTATCACAAGTGTCTTCTTGAGAAGGGTCGAGGGTCTTGTCCGGTTATCCCTTAAGTTAATATCCAAGGATCTTGGTATCCATAATAATTCCATAACCGTTAGAACGTGTCATTCATGTGTAGGATTCTGACCTAGGTAGTGTCTTTCTCATCATCTGAATACATCTCAAATCTCAGTTCGTGTCTTCTTCAGCTGTAGTTAATTTAGTTAATTTTAATAAATTGCATTAGGTTTGTAAAAAAAAAAACCCCTCAAAACATAAAAACAATTAAGTCGAGTAAGTCTTAGATAAGTTAGTCAAGTCTAGTATTCGTAGTCAGTAGAGTCTCGTGAGTTCGATACTCGGAATTACTTAGGCTATACTACATTGACCGGTACACTTGCCGGTTATGTGGTATAGGTTTTAGAGAGTTTTAGTTTATAAATTTAAAACTTAGAGTGTCTAGTTTAAGGTTAAATTAGTTAGTTTTTATAGACCACTTCAAGCACATCAGGAACTATCCACCATTTGTGGCCAAGTGGTAGGAAGACTTAGGTTCTCTAATGTAGACCTAAGTTTAATCCCCACTTGTATCACTTTGGTGGATAAGACAATGATAGATAGAGTCTAGCCTCATTGGAGAGGTGTTAGGCGGCCCACGGGTTTTCATCCCACCGTGTGTTACGCCCGAGAGTTCTGGTCTTGTGGTGGTACAACGACTATCAAGTGGCACTCAGCGGTATGGTTTCCCTGGGGAACGCCTAAGCCAAACTCTGAAGCCAGCGTGAGCCCAGACAACATAGTCCAGCCGGAGTGGGTCAAAGGGGCTCTACAATTGGAGGAGTACGCTAATACAAGAAAGTCGTCGTTCCAAACAAAGGAACCATGACTCGGAGCATCCGCAATGCTAAAGATTGGTCCAAATCTAGACTAGTCTAATGAGCATATCACATCATTTCAAACTTCACTTTTTTCCAACAACACTAAACCATTTCAAACCACCACCTCATTATCCACATTTTTACATACTTATCCTTTTAGTTAAACTATTTACAATCTATATAATTTATTTACTTAATTAAATTATTTATTTTTAATTAAAGTATTAAAAAATAAAATTCAAAACAAGATAATTTATGTATTATTTGTTTTACTTTTTTTTTTAATTTCGTTAACTAGTATTTTTATTTAATAATTAATTCTAATAAAATAGTAAAAAGAGTATTTGATTCTTACGATGCCTATTTGTTAAACGGCTACTTTTGCAATGGACAGTTTTTCAAACTCCTACTTTTGCGACAACTAGTTTTTACTAGCTATACCTTCAATTCGTATTTCAAGTAACATGTGCACTTTTAAATTTTTATAAAACTCAAAACTTTAATCACGCATGAATAAAAATCATAACAATGCGTGATTATGGTTTTTCTATGTGTGATTATGGTTTTTTTTTTGTTCATTGGTGATTAGGATTTTAAGTTTTATAACATGCGTAATTTCATATCGTACCATCGCACGTTAAATAATATTATATTTTACATTTTTAATATATATATATATATGCATATGTATATTACATATAGGCATGGCCGTCTCAGAAAATAAAAAAAAAATTGGTCTTGTGCGAGATAAAAATTTTTGGCCCCTATTCATTAATCCATTATGTTTGTTTATTGATTTGGGTCAAGTCATTAATCCATTACACACCAGAACAGTTGGGTTTCTGAATTTGATTGGCAAAAATAATTGGGCTTCGAAATTGTTGGGCTTTATCATTTTTACCCTTTAAGTTTTTTTTTCTTTAAAAACATACAGATTTTGTTATATAGGGGGAGGTTCTATGCAGAACACTAAATATTGCGAGAACACGCAGAACAAAATGAATCACTCGTTTTTTCAATCCTAAAAACCTAAAAAATAAATGAAGATGTTATAGATGTAAGATTTATTGTTTATCACACTAGAATTTAAAACAAAATATGAAAAATCTTCAATTTTTAAATAACCTACACACATGTAGGTTATGTTTAAGCTAAATTACCTACATGTATGTAGACTATGTGTAGGGGAAAATATATGATTTTTTATGTATATATAATACACATGAATGTAAGAAACATAAAATTTAAAAAATATGAACCTTAAATCCCAAAATTTAGTGATTTAGAGTTGTTCTTTTTGTTCTCGCAATAATTAGTGTTCTGTAATGATCCTTCTCCTTGCTATATATATATATATATATATATAGGGAGGAGTTAATGCGAGAACCACCCTTATTGCGAGAACCGCGAGAACCAATGTGAACAAAACCTAAAATAGCTAAAAAAACCTAACCCCCCCCCCCCAAAACCTAACCCCCCCCCCCAAAAAAAAAAAAAAAAAAAACCTAAACCCCCCCCCCCCCCCCAAAGCTAAAATGCTAAAAACTAAACCCCCAAAAAATCTAAAAAATTTTTTTTAATATTTTTTATGCTCAAATCGCTACTTTTAGTGGCAAAAAAAAATTTTTAATTTTTTTTTTGCTTCGAAAAGTAGCGATTTTTATATAAAAAATATTAAAAAAAAAATTTGTGTGATTTTTAGCTATTTTTAGGCATTTTTGGTTGTGTTCACATTGGTTCTCGCGGTTCTCGCAATAAGAGGTGGTTCTCGCATGATCTTCTCCCTATATATATATTTACACACACATATATAAATTAATTATAAATTTTCCGGGCGTTATTTCGATTTGGGCCAGCGCGATCATCCACCCGGCACTTGCTAGGCATATAGGCACTCAAACAACATATATAGTATTTAGTTTTTTTAATGACAACCTTTTATTTTGTGTTGCTACTTATTTAAATTCTAGGTCTAGTTTTTCTTCATTATTTTCTTGGTGTTCTATGTGACCTAGATTCGACTCTCACTCTTTCCATTATTTTCTGCGGCATCCAGGTGAGGGGCGAATACGGGTGGCGTCGGTTCGTCTTGGATGGGATGGCGAGGTTTACCGATTATTCCACTGTCGTGCCTTCGGACGGGAGGATGTCGGGTTTCCGCGCATCTGGAGAGCCAAGGGGCTGGCGGCGGTCGAGTAGTCGACCTTGGCCACAGCGTCCGGTGTCACGGTTGTTGGCACGTCGTTACTTGCCGTTAAAAAAAATAAATAAATATTAATTAAGTTCATTTGACTTTCGATGGTGAATATTTTCTAAAAAAATGCAAAAATAAATATATCTAATTATTGAATTATGAGTACCTGATTAATAAAAAGTAAAGTTAATTAAGGAGTTAATACTTAAAAGAACCAAACCTGAAACATTTTTTTATTTATCCTTAAAGTATATTACAACTCGATCATCCATATGAGATTTTTGACATGTTTATTTTAAAGTATATTACACAGCGTCCAGCGTGGTTTTTGGAGTGGAGGCCTCAACCACGCCCGCACATCGATCCTTGGGTGGTGTGGTGGTGAGGGCGGGGGTTTCTTCACCAGTGTGGAGGGCCAATGGGCAATGACGTGGAAGCGTTTCGTTGGTGGATGGATTTTGGGTTAGTTTTGATTTGTTGATTGTTTATTATTTCTTTATTTTTTAAGCGCCCCATTTCAAGCTCCTTTCACCCTGCGTTTTTTTTACGATGCCACTGCCGATGTGGCTATCACCATGGCCGGCCCTGAAGGTGGGAGGGGAGGACCAACGGACAGGGCCCGATATTTCTAAGGACAAGCTATTTTTTTAAAAACTCCTATATGTATATGTAAAAATAAATAAATTAATAGGGTATATCCATAAAACACCAACATAGGCCCACTTACAAAACTATTTTTATGGTTTAGATTAGTTTATAGCCCATTGACATTAGCTTTAGACCTTTAGTGAGCCCAATACTCAATTTCGTTAAGGTCTAAGGGCACGTTTTTTCGAGCTCGAACAAGGTACATGAATCCTAAGGGCCGGCCCTGGCTATCACATGACGTTTAATGTCCCTTCTTCATGCCCCTCCCACACCGTATAGATTAAGAAGTTTCAATTAAACAAAAAAGGTCAAGTTTGTAGGATTTAAACAATTAAAAGAAAAACAGCAACATCAGTTCTGGTCTTCTGGGCAGTTCCTTTTGGTCTGTGCGCATGAGCAGATCATGAGTGAGTTTTTTATCTTTTTTTTTCTATATATCGTGGATAATATATTTACAATATCAGCGTTCCTTAAATATATCGGTGATTCTATAGTTTGAATTACTTTTCATGGGTAAATTGAAAAAAAAAATATAAAGAAAAGGAATTACACAGTAAGTTGGTTAGAATAATTATAATGTTTTGGTTGAAGAAAACTGAAAAAGAATTAGATTGATATTGAATAAAACAGAAAAAAGTATACTAAACTACAGAAATTGATAACTAATTGATTGAATAGAAAAAGATAAAAACAAACCTAAGAGTAAATTGCCAAAATCGTCCTGAGGTTTGTGCATGTTTGTCATTTTCATTCAAAATAATTTTTTTTTGTATCATATAGTCCTTCACTTTTGGAATTTTTTGCCATTTTCATCCAAACTTATAATTTGCTTTATTTTTTTCTATCAAACGTTTGGATGAAAATGACAAAAAATCCCAAATCTCAGGGACAATATTGGTAAAAAAAGTTAGACATTTGGATGAAAATGACAAAAATTCCTAAAAGTGAAGTACTATATGGTACAAAAAAATTGTTTTGAATGAAAATGAAAAAAATACCCAAACCTTAGGGACAATTTTGATAATTTACTCTAAGCCTAATATGATGGTTAAAAATAGATAACAGATTGAATAGAAAAAGATAAAAATAAGCCTAATATTGTGAAGGGCAATTGCATGTCCCTTATAAAGCTTTTTAATTACATATTTATCCAACCAACAATTAAAATTTCATATATTTCTTTCCTTATCTAATAAAACTACTGGGTTACTACACGCGTTTCAAAGTGAGTTCAAAATGTAGATAAAAATAAACAACCAACAATTAAAATTTCATATATCTCTTTCCTTACCTAATAAAACTAATGGGTTACCACCCGCGTTTCAAAGTGGGTTCAAAATGTAGATAAAAGTAGACATAATAAGTTGTTTTGATGACGGCCCAATTTTGAACATCCAAATATAAATAAAAAACCATTGTTACGGTATATTCGAAAGTGTATATGAAAAATTTGTGTTCTCTTTATAAAAGTAGTTCTTCTTCCAGCACGTCACAGGGGCGGATCTAAAGCTAATTAGTGGGTTCCCAGGAATCCGTTCATTTCATAATTTATAGTGTTAATTATATAGAAAATTCTAAAGGAACTCTTTAATATTTTATAGGGGAACCTTATAAGCAAAGCCATAGATGGTAAACTGGTTTAGCGCGCCCCTCTTAAACTTTAGGTCTTGAGTTCAAGTCTTGTATGGGCTTTGTTTTGAAAAAAAAAATTATTTTGTGTCTGATTTGGAAGTTGTTGAGATTAATTAGAATCAAAGGTCTTCGTCTTTGTTTCTAAATTTTGTTAATGTGCTAAATTCGGATAGATGGTTTTTTTTTTAAAAGGACTGTTAGTGAAAATTTAAAGTAAACATGCTAGTTGGATCAATAACTTTTATTTAACATAAAAGAGAATCGATTTAATTGCTTTCCTGAAATACAAATTTGTCAAGAGCTAGAAAGTCATTACATGTTCTCATCATACATCGCCTAATTTTGAATTACGGTTACACTCAAATTGTTCCAATTTTCTACCGAGATATCTTCCATTCGTCCTTTATGTTTTTTTTTCATTATTGTATCGTATTTTTATTATGCGATGAACTTACCCGACCCGAACCGTCAAACCGACCCGTATTTTTTTATGTTCGGACATATGATATTGGAATACTTAAAAAAGTGAACCCGTTGGAAAAAATTCCTGGATCCGTCACTGACACATCATATGTAGGAGGGAAATGTTTTATCTATATTTTATTTATAGTACAATGCTAAATGAGGTTAATTTTTTTGGTAAAATTGTCTTTTTGACACGGTATTAAATAAATTTTTTAACTATAGACATTAATAATTTCATAATTTTTTTTCAATTCATATAATATACGAGACTGTAATCTATTCTATGTATATTCAACTTCCTTCTAGTGTTCCGAAATCGATACGTATTAGTTAATTTCTGTGTTATAATCACGGAAGCATGTATTACGTGGGGCTTTTTAGTACATGTTCTTTGTTAATCTTTACGTTTCTTACTTGATCAATGTGGTGTTTACTTGGATCACACGTTTCTCAACAGTAATAATTATTTTTCCTTCCAAACAGGAATAACTAAAGACGAAAAAAAACCAAAGTACCGAAAACAAACTAAAAAATAGTTCACATGTGGTTTTCATAATACATTCATATAATCAATCAAAACAATGATAAACAATTAAACTTCCACACACACACTTATTCATTGCAAATTTACTAAAAAAACATCATATTATTTTACATGCTTTCAACATGTCTTAGACAAATCAGAACAGGTGCTTAGTCAAAAACTGGTATGCTTTGTGGGTGCCTAAAGAAATTTTCGGGGTCCACTTTGGCCTTGATTCGAATCAACTTTTTAAAATTTTCCCTCTTCCAATACCTCTCGCCCCAAACGCTTGCTTCCTCATAAGTCTCACTTCCAACACCCAAATCAAAATCAATGTAGTTCACATAAGCCTCCCTCGGGTTCTTTGATACGTACGGCTTCAAAAACTTATCAAACCTTCGCAGCCACTCTATCCGTTTGAGTGATGCTGGGGTCGTGTCTGAAGTTTGATCAAGAAAAAACACACCCTTATACAGCTGATACAAAACCCCAGCTCTATGAGGATACGGAATTGCTGTATCCGAGTACTCCTCCATCTTCCCTCCAAAAGTGTATGCAATCAACAACTCTGATCGGTCGTTTTCAAACATCTTTCTCCAAATCTTTCTGAGCCCCTTTTTAGGGATAGGAGTCCTTACATAGTCTAGTTTAGCTTTCCAGTTCCACGTCCTCTGGATGTCAGATTGGTTCGCTATAGCTTCGGTTGGGGTCGAGCTTGTGAATCCCTGACCTGCTAATACAAGGCTTGACTGGACCATGCTCATTTCTTCGCAATTCTCTTGCTTCACCTTGAGCTCAGGGAAGTGTTTGTCTAGCAATGTAAGCAGTGTGTTGATTTTGCCAAGATAAAGTCCTTGAAACAACATTCGTATCGTTTTCTTTGTGGTGTTGCCTATAAATTCACTTGATAGCTGAACTCTTATAAGCAAATCCGGATCCATTTTTGGTGATACAAATTGATGTTTATAAAAAATATCTGTCCCATTTTCTTCAAGTGTTATATTCACTCCAAAAACAGTCACAATCTCCGGCACTGGAACCAACCTCAGCTTCCATGCAAGAACTATTCCAAAGCTGGAAGCACCACCACCGCGAAGCGCCCAAAACAAATCTTCGCCCATCGACTTCCTGTCCAAAATATTTCCACTGACATCCATGAACAGAACATCCAAAACATTATCCGCAGCTAACCCATATTTCCTCACTAGGTTTCCATACCCACCGCCGGTGATGTACCCGCCCACACCCACCGTGGGACAAACACCAGCTGGGAAGTACAAGGTGTTGGTCTTTTGAGAAATACTGTAGTAGACTTCACCAAGCAGTGCACCAGCCTGGACCCATGCAGTCTTGTTTCCAACATCCACATCTATAGACTTCATGTTGACAAGATCAAGCATGACAAACGGAACTACAGCAGAAGATGAGACGGCTTCGAAGTCATGTCCTCCTGACCTGATCCTGATCTCATATCCATGTTTCTTGGTGCAGAAAAGAGAGGCTTGGATCTGCGTTTCGTCGATGGGAGTCACAATGACGGATGGTCTAGGGGTGGAGGGTTTGATAAACCTAAGATTGTTTACTCTAGCTTCCCAAATGGACTCGAAAGAAGAGTTGAGGGGGGTGAAAATGAGTTGAGTGGTGAGATTGTTGGTTTTGGATTGGAGACAGCTTATGAAATCTTCAGGATCAATGGGAGATGAGGCTCCCAATGAAACATAGACACAAAGAGTTTGAAGCAAAAAGAACACAAATTGAGATTTTTTCATGTTTTGATGAGTTTGATGCAATGGAGACAAGTGTATTTATACTGGCAGGAGAGCCTCAAATCGCTACAAAAGACCATGTGATTCTACATTAATATATTTTCGGAAACGGTATAAAAGAAAAGAATTTTATAATAAAGTTTAAGGAAAGTTTTGAGGAAAGAAAGTTTTACGACCGTGGGGTATTGTGGGGCGTGGGTTGGGGGTATGGTACGACACATGGAGTATGGGGCACCCAAGACCAAAAACCAATTTCAAAGGGGTATGGTGGGACGTGGCTGGGATGGCGTGGAAAAAAAAAACAATTTCAAAGGGCTAGTGCTCTTGGCCGATGAGGTACCGCCATGTCATGTGGGTAGCCCCGCCCAACGCCCGGGCTGAAACCCCCGCCCAAGGGGCCATGCCGAAACCCAAACCCACCCAGAGTGATGACTTGGACGTTTGTACCCAACCCACGCCTCAACCCCCGCCCCATAACTCATAGTCTAATCAAAGGTATGGAGCCTAAAAGATAAAATGATCAAAATTCAATTCATCATTGACTTTTTCCATGTTTATTTTATGGGAAAATTACTAAAATGTTGGTTGACCAAGTGCCTCTGCAATTTTGGCACCTTCATGCGTCCTTGGAACGTCCTCACAGCCTCGGAAGCGTCCGCCTATCATGTTGAAGCGTCCGTTTTCTTTCAAGCCGACACGTGTCCGATGTTGAAGCGTCCGCCTCAGTTTGCTAACGCGTCCGTGAAGCGTCGAAAGCGTCGGCCAAAGACGCAGCTTTGTATATTGTGCAAATACAGAATGATCAAAAAATTTTTATAACTTATAAACATTATAACATTGGATCCCTTATAACATACATGTTAACGGAGTCAAAATTTAACGATATAAACATTTTATTTTTTAGTTATTTTTTTAACTTATAAACATGTTAACGGAGTCAAAATTTTTTATATTAAACACTATTAAACATTAAACACAACATAATAAAAATAAAAACCAAAATAACAACACATAATATTCTAAAACCATATCCTAATAGCCTCCCACTCCGAGACATGTTTGAATTCATGTCCCTCTTTATGACGGTAGTTGATGAGGGCCACGTCCTTCTGATCGTCCTCACCAAGGTCCGGCATTTCTGTCTCCACTTTCTTGAAATATCGATCAAAACTCTCACATTCCAACCGCAGGACACGGAACCTGGAGGATAATGCGTCAACGGTCCGGTTGTGGTCCGGACCACGTAGTTGGGCAAAAATCTGTTGAACACGAACCCAGAGCCCACCATGTCCTCGTCGTGGAGGATCGGTCATGTCCTCCTCCCATGCTTCGCACAGAGCAATATCTTCAACATCAGTCTAGGAGTTGGCCATTTTCGGGTCGTTGACGGCGTCGGAGTTATAGTGAAATGGCTGAGAAATGTTTGCAAACTTTGAAAACGGCGGGTGGTGATAAGTGATAAGTGAATGGGGTGAGGGGTTATATACACTAGTACAGAAGTGAGCATTAGACGGGTTAAAATAGTTTTTAGTCGCGGTTTCAAACCCCGACTTAAAATGCCGTGGCTAAAAATGGGTTGTTTATAAGACGCGGTTTGCTGAACCCTGTCTTAAAATAAACCACCGCGACTAAAAAGATGTTCATACTTTTACAGAAATATTTTTAGTCAGCATTATGAACCGCGACTTAAAATCATTTTACAATTTTAGGAAAACTTTTTAGTCAGTGTTGGATGAACCGTGACTTAAAATCGTTTTACAATTTTAAGAAAGATTTTAGTCGGTGTTGGATGAACCGCGACTTATGACCAATGTTGTAAGAACAACAAATTTCAAACAAAAATCTGTAGTAAAAAGGATATATGTAAAAATGACATAATATGCAGTAAAAAAATAATCTGCACTCCAACATAGACATCAAATCCAATCAATCCTTTTATATATTCAACGTAGTCAAATCCGGACAAGTAAAAAGTGACCCAATACACATTCAACCCGAAAGTCTACAATATTAATTGGTAAAATAACAATTCACTACTTAATCTATTCAAAACCATAAACAAACTATATTTAAACTAAGGAATACCCAACCCGTCAAATAAAATTGGCATCAATTCCTTCAACGTCTTTTCTATATCTTCATCTGTAGACACTTTCGTGTCGTTCCACATCTAAAAAATAGAAAATATTATAATTATTAGAAATTAGTTAACATCAACGAACAAATTGTTACAAACACATAACTACTTGTATGTGTGTGTGAGCATTTTTGCGCATGTTATCTTGTATATACTTATGCACATCTAAAAAATAATTAAGAAATAGACTTACTCTGGGAATTGTTTTTGATACACATTGACAAAGTCGAACATAGATTGAAGAAGTATATAGCCGCATTCCCATGTCTCAGCTTGTTGATTGCACTACAATAAATTAACAATTATTATTTATTCAAATTTTTGAAAATCAAACTAGGAAATAGAAAACAAACTTACATTAACCATATCAAATGTGAGTTCTATTGGCAGCAAGGCACTTTCAATCACACTTGTAAGACGATAGTGGCTAGGATTCTTGTTGCCCTTTTCGAATAGTGAATCTAAAATATATACCCGTCGTACTTTTACGGCAATAATGAACAAAGTCCAATGTCCACTACAAAAAGTAAAGTTAAAGCATAGTTAATGAATTGTACTAATAAAACAAAGAAAGTTAATTAGATTAGACTTACTCGGCCCAATAAGGTGCAATGGAATTGTCTAGCCCATGTTTCTTCAACTTGTTTTGCCTTGTTCATATGAAAAATACACCAGTGTGACAGAGCTATATCTCATTAAGGACAACATCAAATTATATATCGCTGTAGTACATGAAAGTGAGTTGATAAAGGTTTTGACCCATTTCGGGCAAAGTTGTATCTCAAACGGCTCAAACAAGTATTAGTCAACAAAATAATGTTTTAACTTCTAACTATAGTATAGGAGTTAACTCTATCCATTTTATACTTTTGATTGGGCAAGAGATCACTCTTAAAAGTTGTGAAATCATATGCCAATGTAAACTTGGTAAACATCAGTTATAGAAATACCGTCAATTCCACAAGAAAAAAAAAGGTTAACAACAGAATTGCCTTAAAAGAAGTATGCAAAAGTTACTAAAGTTGAACAAGATTACAGATTTCAGTAGGATACTCTCAATGCTTTGCTGTGAGTTATTAAGCTTGGGCAGCTTCTCAAACAAAATTTGTCGATTAAACGTACTACCCATTGTTTGTGATTGAAGTCCCTTCAGCTAAAGAAGGAAAATAACTTCCGAAAGACAGTCAACCTACACAGCAAAAAGTCCAACACAATAAACACGTAATCCGTCAGGATCAACAGAAACACAATTTGTAAAAATTGAAATCATCCTTAACTGCATTTTGAAAAAAAAAATCAGCATCCATAAAAAATTCCCATTGCTTATTTCTAAATAAATAAATAAATAAATGAGTCAAAAAAGGGTTTGTGGGTTATAAACTTTAACCTCTTCCACTAGAAAGTAAAGATGCAATTTGACATTGAAATAGCGCTCAGGAAGAGTAAGTTCCTCAGGGAACATGGACCACTGAATTACCAAATATTGAAACCAAAATGAGTATAAAGTATATTACAAATTAACAAAAAAGATATAAAATATGCAGTTTACATATCTTCCTAGGAACTGTGTATCGTTTGTGGTTTAGGGCTCAACTTTCGTATCTTACGCAACCTAGTACTATGTTTGTATAGAAAAAAGATAGAATATGCGAGATTTACCATCGATGGATGTCTAATTGAGGAGGAGGATCGCCAGAAGAGGCTGTTGATTTTGGGGTGGTTGTGGTTCTGTTCCGTGAGGTCGGAGCGGCTGGAGGAGAGACGGCTGGAGCGGAGGTGTCGCTGAGGGAGGAGGCGGCATGGAGCGGAGGTGTCGCTAAGACTAAAGAGGAAGAAGAAATTACCTTGTGGTTCGGCGTTGCTGAAAAGGTGGTCCGGCGACCGGCGGAGAGGAGGCGGTGTCAATCAAGGATCTGGGGAGGCAACTGGTGTGTGATTTGGGGGGAACGAAGAAGTGTCTAGCCCACCAAAGGTTTTGATAGCCTTTATGCTTTACTATAAGTTCAACCATCGGATTGTGTGATGATCGAACGGCCAATGATCTGTTTTAAAGGTTGGACACGGATTGAATGAGATTTCATATAAAACTTGATTTAGTTATATTCAGTACACTCAAAAGTCAAAACATGGAGCATCTATCCTTATAAATTTTAGTTATATAATTAAAAAACAAAAAATTATATATTTTATTTTAATTTCTCAAAAACAAAAGAAAAAACATAATTTTAATTATAGAATTAAAAATATTGTATTCTATATAATGACATACCGTTTATATATAATGTAATTACAAAACATCGATTTAGTCTTAACCTCATTCCAAAAGGCTGCCAAAACCCAACTCCAAAAATCTTAACCTCACTATTTATTAGGGGTGTGAATTTCTGACACGACACGAAACCCACATAAGATTTTATAATTTAAATGTAATTGTATTATATAGATTTGTGTTTTTTAAGTAAACTTTAAATTTAATATATTAATTTGTGTAAAAAATTAAAAAATAAAAGTTTTCGGGTTGAATGGGTCGGGTTCGGGTCAATCCATGAATATTCGAGTCGGGGTCAGGTTCATTGGTATGACACAATATTAGGGTTCGGGTCGGGTTAAACCCGCCAACACGACCCATTTAGCACCCCTACTATTTATCCATCAATTGTCCAAAGATCTTAACCCCACTACACATCTATAGTCTCCGTAAAAATTGTCCTTATAATTCCGTGTAGCACCCAAATAATAAATAAGCCCTAGCTGCATCACAGTGGACGTAGGTCTGCCGACCGAACCACCTTAAATCTTCGTGTTCAGTTACTGTTTCCGTGTGCATGTGTTCAATCCACGCACAGGCGCATGCACATGCACACGCACACGCACATGCACATCCACATGCATGTACACGGGCATAGACACGTAATCATTACCCCGAAAATGGTGTAACATCGAATCCTTGTTACTTTGAATGGAATAGTCGTCCGCCTCATTTTTTATTAAATGCATACAATGTTGAGAAGGTTACGATAAAATTTAATATTTATTATAGGTAATTATTATAAATTAAAGACCAAATGATAAATCTATTATAACTACAAAATCAATTTTATTAATAATGCTAATTATTAATAATTGATTTTTACTCTTCACATATTGGTGTAGCTAACAAAAACTGGGGAAAAAAAAAGTTTGATCATTAATTCGTACTTTCGGTCAAAAATGACGTCAAATCTAAAGAAGTTGGTCCAATGAAAACATGAAATAGATATTGTACAACTTATGATATTTTTTCTATTTTATATGATATTTATTGGAAATTTTTTTAGGTAACATGTGAAAAATAAAGTGTCAATATAGTATAGAATCGTCGAATATAACTAGCGGGATTTGCCCGTGCTATGCGGCGAGAAATCATCTGTATCGGTTCGATTCGTTACGCAAGGGATTCGGGGTGGTAACGTTCGGAATCATTATAGGACCTGCACTCGGTTTAAAATCATGATATGTTTGTATGCCTTTTAGATTAAAAGCGAATACCGGTAGTTCATCACGGTATCGTATCGTATGGTATAGTATAGTATAGTACTATACAATATAGTGTAGTGTTGTATAGTATAGGATCGTATGGTACAATATAGTATAGTGCAGTACAGTACAGTATACTGTAGTGTAGTTTTGCATAGTATAGTATCGCATCGTATCGTATCATACAATATAGTATATTATAGTATAGTATATTACAATATAGTATAGTATGGTGTAGCATAGTATATGATCATATCGTATCTTACAATATAGTATAGTAAGGCAATTTTGTAGGAAATTTGGGGAAAAGTTTTGGGTTTTTGTTTTGTTTTTCTTTTTGTCAAAAAATTGTAGGAAAATTGTAAAAAAAATTGAGTTGTGGAAATTTTGTAGGAAACTTTTGTACGAAAAAATGTAGTTTTCTAGTAGTGTTATCAATGATGGGTTAAAAAATGTAGAATTTTGATGGAGATGATTGTTAAACCTGAGGTCGTTTACACAAGTGAACCAAGAACGCACAACTCCAATTAATACTCTTGCTTACAGCCTTTGATCAAAGAGAATAAACGTTATAGCACCAAAAGGAAACAAACTTTTTTTCTTATTCAAAACTCAACCTTGCATATTTATAAACCTAAGCTACTATCCTAATTAATTACAAACTTACTGCAACTAGGAAACATGGCATTTTATCTCTATCCATATCATACATAAAAATTCAAATAATATATATCTCCATCGTATCATTCTTTAATTATATTTTAAGTCAGGGGTTTGTAAACACCGTCTAAAGCTATGTAAGCATATTTTAAGTCGGGGTTCATATAAAAAGACGTGAATTTTATTAGTGTTAAGTTATATTTTAAGTCAGTGTTTGTAAAACACCGTCTAAAGCTATGTAAGCATATTTTAAGTCGGGGTTCGTATCAAAAGACGCGAATTTTATTAGTGTTTAAAGGACATTTCGTTAGTATCCTGATGTCATGAGATTGTGTGTGTATATTTAGACGGGGTTATGTGCATTACCGCGTCTAAAAACAAAATTGAACCCCGTCTAATGGTTACTTGTGTACTAGTGATAGTGGGGTAAATGTGTGCAACGGTTAAAAAGTTAAACGGCTTTTGAGTTTCCCTTTTTTTTTTCGTAAATTATTTAAGCGTCGGCCAAGCCTCGGGAAGCGTCGGCCAAGCCTCGGGGGAGCGTCGGTCAAGCCTCAGGAAGCGTCGGCCAAGCCTCGGGGGAGCGTCGGCCAAGCGTCGGAAGCGTCGGCCAAGCCTCGGAAACGTACACAGGGACGCATCAAAAAAGTTTATGGTTATGATGCGTCGGTGACTGACGCATATTGGTAACGGAAACGGACGCTTCAACATGTCGGACACGTGTTGACTTGAAAGGAAACGGACGCTTCAACATGATAGTGGGACGCTTCCGAGGCTGTGAGGACGTTCCAAAGACACAGGAAGGTGACAAAATTGCAAAGACATTTGGTCAACCAACATTTTGGTAATTTTCCCTTATTTTATTTCACACGACACTACCATTCTATTTGTTTATTTATATTTATATAAGAATGTTTTTCGTGATTAGCATTATTTTATGGGCATGTCTATTCACACACCCATGTTGTCTATCCACACACCCCCCAGTGTTGAGCTGTGGCCAGAGCGCGGCGTTTTTGTCCGGTCAACCAGACAAAAGACTGACGGGTGTCTGACGGGTCTGTTGACCGGACCAAAACGCCGAGCTTTGGCCGCGTTCTGGTCCTGTCAACCAGACAAAAGAGTTTTGTCTGGTTGACAGGACCAGAACGCGGCCAAAGCTCGGCGTTTTGGTCCGGTCAACAGACCCGTCAGACACCCGTCAGTCTTTTGTCTGGTTGACCAGACAGCTTTGGCCGCGTTCTGGTCCTGTCAACCAGACAAAAGACTGACAGGGTGTCAGTGTCAGTCTTTTGTCTGGTTGACAGGACCAGAACGCGGCCAAAGCTCGGCGTTTTGGTCAGGTCAACAGACCCGTCAGTCTTTTGTCTGGCAACAGCTCGACACTGGGGGATGTGTGAATAGACAAAGGGGTAGGTGAGGGTGTGTGAATAGCAAGACCCTTATTTTATTTCTTTTAGAAAAGGATGTATTACAAGAACTACAACTTTAAAAGGTGGTTTTAGACTGGTCTAATTAGCATATCACATTATTTCAAAACACTATAATTTCATACCTTACCTTTTTTTACAACACTAAACTATTTCAAACCACTACCTTATTATCTACCTCATTATTTATTTTTCCTTTTAGTTAATCTATTTACTATCTATATAATTTATTTACTTAATTATATTATTTATTTTTATTTAAATATTAAAAAATAAAATTCATAACAAGATAATTTATTTTTTATTACGTAATCTTGTATTTTTATTTAATAATTAATTCAAATAAAATAGTAAAAAAGAATATTTGATTCTTAAGAAGACTCTTTGTCAAACGGCTACTTTTGCAATGACTAATTTCTCATATGACTACTTTTGCAATGGCCAATCTTTCAAACACGTACTTTTGCAACGACTAGTTTTTACCAGCTATAAATTCAATTCTTATTTCAAGTAACATATGTACTTTTGAATTGATAATTCACTACAAAGATTTATAAAAAAAACAATAAACCCTTTGACCAAAGAAGAAAAAAATGACTCTGGTCAACTTTTGGAAGGACTTATACCATAACAGACAAGTGGCCGGGTCAATTAGATAACCCATATTTGAAGAACTCCGTCAACGTGTAGAAGAAACCAATTGCTCTTCGTACTCCACTTTGTCAAATTTTCATATTCATATGGTACCATCGCACATTAAAAAATATTGTATTTTACTATATATACATATATATATATAGGGCTTGGCTATACAAGAAACCCCATCTTTTTTAAAAAACTTTGGAAACTCTATGTGGTCCATTGATCTTGTTTCATCTTAATAGATTAAGGGTCATGATTTGTTTAGACAACTTTTAGCATTTAAAACATTAAAATACTCCATGCTGGTACAATTAGTCAACTGAAAAAGGCATTTTGGGTAGTATATTTCTTCTCTCTCCAATGTCTAGTCCTATCATCTCTCTTTAATGCACCTCCCTTTCTCTCTCTTCATATCCAATTCAAAATCACAATTCCTCTCTCTAAAATCACAGATCTCATCTTCTCCTCCCTGAATCAAAACCCTAGCCCCCATGACTTTCCCTTCTCTCTACACAACACTTACAACCTGCAAGCCTAGAGAAAGAGTGAGAGCCGTGAGAGAGAGTACCAGAGAAATCGAAAGAGAAAGAGCGGCGACAGTGGGTGGTTGTAGAAGGTGGTGGAGGGTGGGTGGTTGGTGGCGCCGTAGTTCGGAACGTCGTCGGAGTCAAGATCTAGTAATGGTTAATGTTCTCTCTCTCTCTCCTCTCCTCTGTCTTCGATCAAGATCTAGTAATGGTTAATGTTCATGTATTTTAAATAAATCGAAAACTTTAGGATGAGATTTTTGAACGGGATTTTTTGTTGGTTTGGTTGCTTGTTTGGGGATTTTGATCTTAACAATAATTGTTTTTTTTTTGTTGGTTTGGTTGCTGGTTTAGCCTTTTGATCTGAACAGTAAGTGTTTTTTTTTTTTTTGGGTTGTTTGATTTACAGAAACAGACCCATAACATGTGTTAAGCACCTGTTAGAATAATATATAACGTGTGTTGATTTACAGAAACAGATCCATAAAGATATTCAATTGACAAGCTGGATGGATGCGGGGATATTGAATAAGTCAAATCTTTTGGGGAAGAAGTTTTCGTTCGTTTATAACATGTGTTAGTGGTTCATGCTGTAACAGATCCATAAAGAAGTTTTCATGATGTAACAAGTTTTCGTTCATTTATAACATGTTTAGCACCATTTTGGAATGTATAACATGTGTTAAGCCTCTGTTATAATTTTTTTGTAACCTGACTTGTATTTATGTATAAGCTAGTGTTAAGGCTCTGTTATAATCTTTTTGTAACCTGACATTTTGGAATGTATAACATGTGTTAAGCCTCTGTTATAATCTTTTTGTAACCTGACATATATTGATGTATAAGCTAGGGGTTTACAAAACACCATGATGTGTATATACTGATCTAACATGTGTTACAATTTGTCTGTTCGGAACATGTAATTGATTAACATGTGACAAGGGTGAAAACAGTCGACGGGGGCGATGAGTTTAATGGTGAGCTTAGTTAATATCGTAATCTTGTTGTAACCCCACTTGTATACATATGATAACATGTAAGCATCCATTTATAATATGTGTTGGTGGTTCAAGCTGTAACAGAAACACCATGATGTAACCTGACATGTGTTCATGTATAACACGTGTTAAGCCCCTGTTAGAATGATATATAACGTGGGAAAGAACTCTTCGTTCATTTATAACATGTGTTTGTTTTGCACATTTTGGAATGTATAACGTGTGTTAAGCCTCTGTTATAATCTTTTTGTAACCTGACATATATTCATGTATAAGCTAGGGGTTTACAAAACACCATGATGTGTATATACTGATCTAACAGGTGTTACAATTTGTCTGTTCGGAACATGTAATTGCTTAACATGTAACAAGGGTGAAAACAGTCGACGGGGGCGATGAGTTTAATGGTTAGCTTAGTTAATATCGTAATCTTGTTGTAACCCCACTTGTATACATATGATAACATGTAAGCATCCATTATAACCCGACTTGTATTCATGTATATGAAAGTGGTTTGCAAGTTAATATGTGTACAAGTTAATATGGAACATACAAGTTAATATTGCAACACCGTATATGGAACATACAAGTTAATATTGTATAACGTGTGTTAAGCCTCTATTATAATGTGTGTTAAGACTTCCAGCATGGATGCATAAACTCCAATAGTAACTTAATAACAACATAGTATACCTGATATAACGTGTGTTAAGCCTCTTTTATAACGTGTGTTAAGACTTCCAGAATGTGTTAAGTCCATACCGTTTTAACATCATGTACTAGACAAAACAATAAGAGTCTCACATTACATATTACTAGTAAACAAAAATACATAGCACTAAGAAAATGGCGGAGCTTCCTTTGACAGTCTGCCTTAGCTTTTCAGCGGCTACCTTTGCTGCCTTAGCTTTTCAGCGGCTACCCTTGCTTTATTGTTTGGGTCGGTCTTGAAACGCTTTGTAAACATGTGGGTGTGCGTATGCCAGGGATGTTATAAAAATGTGTTTTCATGTCACACGTAACACGTGTTACGTTGTACATGGGTTTCATGTCACATGTAACACATGCATGTCCGAGAAGTTCAAACTATAACACGTGTTAGTTGTGTTGTGCTGCAACATAAACATGGTCATGATCCTTGAGTATCTGATCCACGTTTGACGAAACCAACGGTCCCGAGAATTGGATCTTATATCCCTTGTATCCATCACCGTCCTAATAAACAAAAAGATAAGATAACCGTTAAGTCGTTAACACATTCATAGCCAGAAAATCTTTTTTCTCAAATAACATCACAAAAACGGTTACTATTCAGATCAAAAGCCCCAAACAAAGCAACCAAACCAACAAAAAACAGTTACTATTCAGATCAAAAGCCCAAAGAAGCAACCAAACCAAGCATAACTTTTTAACACAAAAATAAAAACCTGCAAATTAATCTTACACAACTGAAACAACAACTAACAAAGTACACAGAACTAAAAACCTGCAATTAATTCGTCATACATGTCTCTAATACATCGTCATACCCTAATACATGTCTCTATAACATGTTACTATGGTTTAGCTGTGAAACAGGAGTTCAGACTATAACATGTGTTACGTTGGTTGTGCTGTAAGACAAACTTGGCTTAGCTGTGAAACAGAAGTTCAGACTATAACACGTGTTACGTTGGTTGTCCTGTAAGACAAACTTGGCTTTTCGTTTCTAAAAACAGATGTGCCGATTATTAGACGTCTAAAAATAAAAAAATCGGGCATGTGTTAAACACGTCATAACTATAATAATTTAAACTATATGGCTATGTCTAATAGGATAAAGTGGAACATGTATTA
Organism: Helianthus tuberosus; assembly: GCA_030545235.1. NCBI lineage: Eukaryota > Viridiplantae > Streptophyta > Magnoliopsida > Asterales > Asteraceae > Helianthus > Helianthus tuberosus. The sequence goes on along the minus strand of CM060383.1, from coordinate 31,299,742 downwards.
GGGTATGACGAGGTAAAATTAATCAGTAAAACTAATCACATGTTTAATAAAATTAAACAATAACACCTGTTTAATAAAATTAATCTTACACAACTGAAACAACAACTAAGTACACAGAACTAAAAACTCTTTAACATATAATCAATAACACCTTACAATTTCAGCAATTAATTCAGCAACTCCTAATCAACAATTAGTAAAATTAATCACATGTTTAGTAAAATTAATCTTATACAACATTAACAAACAAAAAAAAAAAAAAAAAAAAAAAAAAAAAAAAAAAAAAAACCTCACAGATTTAACAACTCTTAGCACCTTACAATTTCAACAAATTATTTCAAACAAATCACATACAAAACAATAACCAAAATCAGAAACAACATATACAAATCATATTTTATATAAACTAAAAAAGTGTAAAAAAAAACTCACAAATATTCAGATCTGAAACAACATATACAAATCATATTTTATATGACTTTTATATGATGATGGCAACATTCCGATCTGGTGCCATTTTGAGGATGCTACGGACCCACATGGTTCTTCAAGGAATAAAGTATAGCCATTTGGGTTTAATATATTCAGTTCCACATCTGAATATATGGGTTGGGGTTGGGGGATGGCGGTGGTGGAGGGGCAGTGGTGGCAGTTCAAATTTTTTTCTTCTTTATCTTCCCCACAAGATATTCATTACTCCCTGTTCATCTTTCTCTCTCATGAAACAGGGTACGTCGTCAGTTGATGTGGATCGAGTTAAACCTGTTGGGGAAACTATGGATCGGCGACATTAACTCCAATGTTGGTGGATTTGTCTCCATAGAAATTAATGGAGAAAGCATGAACTTGTTGAGAAGATGTTAATGGAGATATTTAAAAAGAAATAATGAAAAAAAATATGGGGATGGGTAATTTGTACAATGGAGTTGATGGGCATTAATTATTAAAGTCAAATCAAGTTGGGAAAGTATATTGGGTTGGGACAATTACTGATTTACCCTTCTATTCAAAAAGGTAGATGAAATGGATATGGGATACGTGGACATATGAGAGCCACATGTTGAGTTTGCTAAGTTTCTTAAAAAAATTGGGTTTTTTATAGAGCATTGTCCTATATATATATATATATATATTATAAAACATTTCACAAGGGTTCCTGCAAAAGTTAAGTAAATACAAGGTTTTATGTTTGTGGTATAACATTATAATGCATATAAGAGGACAATAAAGTCATTTAGACACATTTCATTTAACTAATAAAAATAATTCCAACCATTTAAACCCAAATTTAAAGAGTTATTAATACCTTGAAGTCGAATAAATAACCCATCATATCAATTCTTCCACAATTATAATACCAGCCATTAAAACCCAATATAAAAGACTTATTAATAGCCTTAAAGTGGAATAACCCATCATATTCCTTCTTCCTCGGATTATGTTAACGCCAAACCAGACAACTTTTCACCTCCCTCTTTTTCACCATATATATTTACATCCTTTTTAAAAAAAAAAACCAGAGTAAGGGTTCAAAGAAGCTCTGTCACTATCAATTTCCTCTTAACTAACTCGATTGCTGCCACAGGTAACATCTCTAAAAATGTTTTGAAATCTGTTCATTTGATTTTGTTCTTAATTTGTTCGATTTCGGTTTATCAATCATGACTTTGGTCAACCAACATTTTGGTAATTTTCCCTTATTTTATTTCACACGACACTACCATTCTATTTTAACCTTTTTATTTGTTTATTTATATAAGAATGTTTTTCGTGATTAGCATTATTTTATGGGCATGTCTATTCACACACCCATGTTGTCTATCCACACACCCCACAGTGTCGAGCTGCGGCCAGAGCGCGGCGTTTTTGTCCGGTTAACCTGACAAAAGACTGACAGGTGTCTGACGGGTCTGTTGATCGGACCAAAACGCCGAGCTTTGGCCGCGTTCTGTTCCTGTCAACCAGACAAAAGACTGACACCCGGTCAGTCTTTTGGCTGGTTGACAGGACCAAAACGCGGCCAAAGCTCGGCGTTTTGGTCAGGTCAACAGACCCGTCAGTCTTTTGTCTGGTTGACCAGACCAAAACGTCGCGCTCTGGCCACAGCTCGACACTGGGGGGTGTGTGAATAGACAAAGGGGTAGGTGGGGGTGTGTGAATAGCAAAACCCTTATTTTATTTCATTTAGAAAAGGATGTATTACAGGAACTGCAACTTTAAAAGGTGGTTTTAGACTAGTCTAATTAGCATATCACATTATTTCAAAACACTATAATTTCATACCTTACCTTTTTTTACAACACTAAACTATTTCAAACCACTACCTTATTATCTACCTCATTATTTATTTTTCCTTTTAGTTAATCTATTTACTATCTATATAATTTATTTACTTAATTATATTATTTATTTTTATTTAAATATTAAAAAATAAAATTCATAACAAGATAATTTATTTTTTATTACGTAATCTTGTATTTTTATTTAATAATTAATTCAAATAAAATAGTAAAAAAGAATATTTGATTCTTAAGAATACTCTTTGTCAAACGGCTACTTTTGCAATGACTAATTTCTCATATGACTACTTTTGCAATGGCCAATCTGTCAAACACGTACTTTTGCAACGACTAGTTTTTACCAGCTATAAATTCAATTCTTATTTCAAGTAACATATGTACTTTTGAATTGATAATTCACTACAAAGATTTATAAAAAAAAGCAATAAACCCTTTGACCAAAGAAGAAAAAAATGACTCTGGTCAACTTTTGGAAGGACTTATACCATAACAGACAAGTGGCCGGGTCAATTAGATAACCCTTATTTGAAGAACTCCGTCAACGTGTAGAAGAAACCAATTGCTCTTCGTACTCCACTTTGTCAAATTTTCATATTCATATGGTACCATCGCACATTAAAAAATATTGTATTTTACTATATATATATATATATTATAAAACATTTCACAAGGGTTCCTGCAAAAGTTAAGTAAATACAAGGTTTTATGTTTGTGGTACAACATTATAATGCATATAAGAGGACAATAAAGTCATTTAGACACATTTCATTTAACAAATAAAAATAATTCCAACCATTTAAACCCAAATTTAAAGAGTTATTAATACCTTGAAGTCGAATAAATAACCCATCATATCAATTCTTCCACAATTATAATACCAGCCATTAAAACCCAATATAAAAGACTTATTAATAGCCTTAAAGTGGAATAACCCTTCATATCCCTTCTTCCTGGGATTATGTTAACGCCAAACCAGACAACTTTTCACCTCCCTCTTTTTCACCATATATATTTACATCATTTCAAAAAAAAAAAAAAAACCAGAGTAAGGGTTCAAAGAAGCTCTGTCACTATCAATTTCCTCTTGACTAACTCGATTGCTGCCACAGGTAACATCTCTAAAAAAGTTTTGAAATCTGTTCATTTGATTTTGTTCTTAATTTGTTCGATTTCGGTTTATCAATCATGACTTTGCTTTTTGTTCTATTTCAAAAGTAAACCAGCTTCTTTCATGGACATGATACTTAGATGGAAACATCTTTGAATAGGTAATCATTTGCTTCTTAAAATAATTTGTGTAATTACGGATGTGCAGTTTTAGGTATGATTCAAACTTGATGAGATTTTACGCATTTGATGTTAAGTTCTTATTCTGTTGGTTGGAACGAACGAATGGCTGTTGGGAAGGAAATATTTAGAGATAATGCTGCCTCTCTATACTTTTTTTTATATTTATATTGTCATTTTATATATAATATGCCAGTAACTAGCCAATCCTTACATTTTAATTTATGATATAAGTTGTCTTTTGCATCATTAATTTGCTTCTTAATTTTTTAACAATGTTGGTAATGCTTTTTGATTGTGTTTTAAGGTGATGGAGGTGCACATGTTGTTGCAAGGATTTTAAATGGAGAAATGGAAACCAATAATCCCATGTATTTGCTTTAATTAGGTGTTATGTTTTAAGCTACTTATAAAAGAAAAAAATCTATGGAGTTGTCTAAATTTGTACATTTTTTCCAAGGATTAGTCAATTTTATTTTAAATACTTTCATTACATTGGTTAAAAATAAAAGTTTATTATGTCCTTATTAATATAAGTTCCCTTTCGAAATAGGCCACGAGCTTTTTTCAGAAACTAGCACTTCAGACAAAAACTTCTAAATAAAAGGAGACATCACGTTTTGGTTTTTTATTACAATTTCCGCTTCCTACATTTATTTAATGTAAAATTACGACTTCTCTAAACATTCTGTTGTGCCATAATGTATATAGAACATAGCCTACTATCATTTAACTATCCGTTGTACTCATGAAGCGTGGGTGCGTTTATAATTTTATATAGATTCATGTCCTATATTGTTATCTTTAATTGGTTTTTTTGTTCGAAATATGTTTCTGCCCGTATTGTAAGCTCCCCTGCAACGTGCGGTTTCCCACTAGTATATATATATATATATATATATATATATATATATATATATATATATATATATATATATAGGTACGGGATCAGGAGAGAACGGTGAAAAGTGTGAAAACGGTGAGAACGGATCCTGGCCGGCCACGTGGTATATCGCTCTAAATTATGTGCGGGGGTGCGATTGTCATTGTCCACTTCCCGCTAAATAATGGCGTTATGATTCCGTTGCCAAAAAAAAAAAAAATTAAATAGAAATGACATTTTCATCGTTATTCTAGTTTTACATGGCGTTTTTTTTTAAATATTTTTTTACGAATGGCGTTTATGTTTGAATGGTGTTTTATTGATATCCATCAGATATGGCGTTTTTGTGTTTTTTACTTGTTTTAATTTAGTTTTTTTAACCCCTTTTTTAATGTTGTTTATGTTTAAATGGTTATTATTTGTTAATTATTCTAATCATGGCGTTTTCATTGATTTGCATAAATATTATCGAAAATCACACAACGAAACATGTAGATGCAATAATCTAAAAATCAAAACACATTAGTCAACATTAAAATTATACAATCCATGGCGTTTAAGCTAATCTACATAATCTGCCATCCTTTGTGTTATTCTCTTGCCCGTTGTATCATACATTTTACGTATTTTCCCCCTAAAGCCAGGAATTTGTTAACGATTTTGTCAATCGTGTTCTGATTTCATTTTCGCTATGAAGTAGGATTTTTACAATGTATTTCGCCATGAGTTCTTTTAGTTGTCTCTGTTGTAGTTGATTTGGGGCATCTTCTTTTGCCAAACCACTTCTCCAACTACCTATATCCCCCATGTATGTTTCCATATGCCTCGTTGCGAAAATCCCACAGTCGATCACGTTAGACGTTGTCCTCCAATCCATCTTTTGTCCGACAATCTCCGCCTTGCTCATGATCTTATGCTTTGGGTGTTTTTTAAACGCAAGTAGTTTGCAAAAGCAAGGTGCTGCAGTTTCACATTTTTTGCATATATTAGTATGGCGTTTTGTCAACATAGTTCCTACATACAAAGTTTTTAAGATACTTACCAACTTTTCCACCCATCCAGCATACTTGTCTTCGATACTGAGATCAACCTCTATAGCGCTGTTATCCAATACATCAACTCTTTCGTGTTTTATGTTGAAACAGACAACATAGAAATGTCTTGCCCATATTATTGGCACGAAGACCAGTTCATAATCTTTGATGGTTTTATTTTTCTGGTCTCCTTTGAAACGGGCATTTTTCAGAACAGTTTCCATGTTTCTGTTGAATTCTTTGTATCGTAAATTTAATTTCGTCGTTACGTCGTATGCCGGAGTATTATGTAATATTGAGTACCGCATTTTAAACAACAAAACAATGTCCTAGTATAATTTCATGAATAAAATATAGCAAAAGAGTTACCGGCAGTAATTCTGTGCAAAATAACCTTGAGGGTGATTTTGGAGCCTTGTATCTTTCTTCATAGTTCAGGATATGTGCCTAACATAGAATAATTGAGACGTGTGCTTGAAATCCTGGTTTCATGCTCTCACAAATCACCCTCATGTGAAACTTTTCTCCCATCTTGATCACTTCAGTCCTAAAAAAACATCATTTGGCGTTTTAGTTATACAAACTCATTCTATTATGATACATGGCGTTTTGAGCGTTTTTACATGCATATTCAAGTAAACGTGATAAATGGAAAGTTTGGCGTTTTATTTTTGAGAGAAGTTTACATACTCGTATTCGCCGCATCCGGTGAAGATGTATGTGGCAAGGTTATTTTCATGGTTCGTCCTTGGTTCATGTATAACCACTTGCCTCTTTACATAAGGTGACAAACATACCTTGCTCAGTTTTTTTATCTCTCTTCTCCTTTTCTCCCACAGTCTTTTTGTTTTTATTTTCATCTTCTTCATCATCTTTATCAGCTTCTTCATCACCAGGCAGCTCTTCAGGGTTTAAAATTGTATTTTCTTGCATCAACTTTGTGATGTCTGGAGTTTTGTCCTCTTCACCCTTCTCCTGCACATCTGACCTGTTTAGCGTTTTTTGGTGGTGATGTGTTGATGGGGTTTTTATTTTGGGGTTTATTGGGTGTCTCTTCCTCTTCAAAATTTTCCAAGAGGTTTTTCCCAGCTGTAGATGGTGGTTGCTCATATGGCGTTTTATCAAACACTGCACCTTGTTGGTCACCACTTTTGTTTACCATCTCCCCTTCAGTTTTTTTCTAGTTCAGTGATGAACGCCTGACTGTATTGTGTTTCTGTTGGGGGGATGTTTGGTGTCTTATCAAATATAGGCATTTTTGGGGTCTCTTCAGCAGGTTGCAGACGTTTTTTTATTGCTTTAATTGCTTCATCCACCATCTTTGAATTATCTAGACCTTCTTTTATATCAATCATTTGTTTTAGATCTTGTCCAGGCAGAGCGATATTCTTTTTAATTATTTTTTCTCCATTGTATCTGGAAATGTGATATTAAAGTTTCATGAAATCACAACTCCATCTCTCAATATCGTTTTCGTTTAGATCTTCATCTGATAATATAGCATCCTCATCATCATATATTGGGGCTGTTGTAGTAGTTGAGGGTTCGGCGTTTTGTTCTTCGGCTATATCCCTTTTTTCTACTCTCGTATCCCCTTCTCCCTCCCGTTCTCCTTCTCCTTCTCCATCCCCTTCCGCTTCCCCTTCATGTTCTCCTTTTCCTTCTCCTTCCCCTTTTCCTTCTCCTTCTCCGTCTCCTTCATTTTCAAGTTCACTGGCGTTTTCATCAATTGTTTCCACTTCAATGGTGTTTTCTATTCCAGCCATCTCCTTCTCCCTTTCTTCTTCATTTTCACCTCCTCCTTCTCCTTTTCCTTCATTTTCAACTTCATTGGCGTTTTCATCAACTGTTTGCACTTCAATGGCGTTTTCTATTCCAGCCATTTCCTTCTCCCCTTCTTCTTCATTTTCACCTCCTTGTACCACCGTATTTTCAACCTCAGTTTCATATTTACCTTGTTCTCTTTCAGCTGGCACTTCCTTGGCGTTTTCATCAACAAATTTTGAGATGTTCTACAACAATGTCAGATATTGTGAGTATTTAATGTGTACTAGGAGGCTGTTTGGGTATTCAGTCTTTGAGTGTTTTAACAATGTGCTCATTTTATTGTAACAGTCTTCTAATTCTTTGTATGCCCCATCCAATTTATCAGCCATTTCCTGTTAAATTAAAAATAAGGATTTTGTTGATTATGGCGTTCTGTGGTTTTTACTAAATTTATTATTTGAACAACATACCTCTTCAGTTTCATTGTTTTGTTCTTCTTCATCGGCAAAAATGTTGTCATACTGTGTTACTCCTCTGACAAGAGCATGGTTCCCTGATGCAGAAACTTCAAACATTTTTTCCCGGCTTTTTTTATCCTAATTCACCATCCTTTGAAGCGAAGCCTCTTCATCCTCATTATCTTCATTCTCATTCTCATCATTGATATGCATGGCGTTTTGCACAACATGGTGGAGCCCAACATAATCATAATGATCATCATGATCAAAACCATCATCATCAAACTCATCATCATCCTTATCAGCATGGTCATCAACATTGTCAACATCATCTTCATCTTTATTCTCAACATCATCACCATCAGCTTCATCATCAACAACAACCTGCATTTTTCTTGTTATTTTTTTAGGTGTTTTCCTTCCTTAGCCTTTTTAACTGTTTTCCTTTTTACTTCATTTCCAACAAGGCGTTTTGCCATTGCACACTCAAACAAGTCAAGAGTATCTGTTGTAACCTACTCAATTGGGTATCCTTCTTTTCGGTCCCATTTTTTTCTATTGCAAGCATCGTTCACCAATGCAAGCTGTAACAAAATAGATTTTTCAAATGACAGATATTTTTGGCGTTTTAATGACACACAAATGCTATATGTTATATAGGGAAATTTTATTCTTACCGCAAGTATGATCAACGGCCCTTTGTAATGCTTTGTTGGAGACCATGCGGTTTTGGCGTGTTGCAAGCACTGGATGATATAACCACACCAGTTCATTTGGTTTATTTGAACATCTGGTGTAACGTTGTGCAAAAACAGTTTGTTGAAGACTGCATTATCACTTGCATGCCCCATTATAGTGAAGAATGCTACAAGGAAATTTAGGCAGAAGTCTCTCCCGAAGCCATGCATCACAGGAAAAATGTCATCAAAGTAAAGCTTCACAGTTGGTCTGTTAACCCAGTCAAACCCTTCGAATTGTGCTTTCCACTCAGCTACCACCTGGTCTTTAGTTGTTGCTCTTTTTTTTCATGTTTACAGGCACCCTTCCATTCGGTAGACCCGTTAAAGAGTTTATCAATTCTTCATTCATATGTACGGTATGGTTGCCAACGTTTAGGGTGTTTGTCTTTTCATTGTAATTTTCAACCAACCAATACCCAAGCATTGTCGATACGATGTCTATTTTCAACTTTAGTGTAGCACCAAACCCCATTTGGTGTACTGCCTGTCTTTGATTTTGGTTTAGATTCATAAACCAACCAGTCAAGTTTGTAGGTTTTATTCTTGACAAAACCCTAGCCCCACTGAACTCATAATATGGTTCTTCCTCAACCTCAACATTCTGACTTAAAGCCTTCCTCTTATTGACGTTCTGGGCCTTAGCAGTGTGGACATTTATTCTCAATCTCAACCTCTCTTCGCCTATAAAAAATGATTTCATGGCGTTTTATTTTACGGCATTTAATAACACAAATGATACAAGTATGGCGTTTCATAAATTAATCACAGATGATAGATGTCGAATAAGACAATAACAGATGATACATGGCGTTTATAACACAAACCATACATGTTTTGGCGTTTAGTAACAAAGCTATCAAAACGATACATGTTTTGGCGTTTAGTAACACACGAATGATATATGTTTTTTCAACAAGACAATGACATATATGTAAAATTTCGTTCTCATACATTGTTAAACAAACGATACAAATTTTGGCATTTTGTCAACAAAGTATCAAAGTGTATTTACGACATCACGAAAAGTAACATTCTGTACCATGTCCTCTTGTTGTCTTCTTTCGTTGCTCGTTGGTTTTTGGCGTTTTGGAACAGATGACCCTTCCCCTTCCACACTCGTAGAAACTGCAAATTTATTGTTAAAATTAGAATGCCAAAAGCAGCATAAACTAGCGCAATGTAAATCGTAGTTAACTCACTATGTTTTTTGCCTCTGGATTTGGTTTGATCTTTCGACACCATAGTTTTTGTTGTTTTGCGTTTTCTAGGGATTTCGCGTTTTACGTTGGTTTTTGGGGAGGTTTCTCTGGGAAGTATATATGTTTCGGTCACGCTTTGATGTGTTTTGTAGATGAACACTTACCTTTTTTCCCTTATGGAAGTGCGCCCACTTAAAAAAGTTTATGTTATTTACACAAAACGCCACCGCACCATCTAGTCCATAGATTGTTTTGATCTGACGATCCATAATCGTTCTCACCGTTCTCACACTTTCACCCGTTTTCTCTAAATCCTGACCCTATATATAACATCTCAGACGTTCCATTAAACACACCAAACCCAAAACGCCATAATTAATATATACCATTCATCTTAGAAACGCCAAAAAACCCAAACATCAAAGATTCCTAAAAAACGTTATTTTTGAAATTCAGTTTGGTTGTCGATAATGTTACGCTCAATGTGATGGACAAAATCCTTAATTGAGGATATTGTCCATCTCATTGAGTAAAATCTCATTGACTTTATCCTCAACTTCCATCCAATTTATAAACGCCAAAACATACATAAACCACAAAATTGCAAAAAAATGTCATTTCTTGGAGATTCAGTTTTGTTCTCAATAAAGTTTAGCTGTATAGGGTAGACAACATTGTTAGACATCTTCCTTAACTAAGGATTAACAATGTTGTCCATCTCATACAGCAAAACATTATTGAGTTTAGCATGACCAAAATTAGAGGTTTAAGGTACTTTTATTTAGTGGCGTTCTTTTTCTCGGTAAAATGCCAAAAAATTAAAAAATCAAACATCATTCCTTAGATATTCAATATTGTTCTACGCGAAGTTTCGGCGAATGGATTGTTAGCTGAGGGGTGTAACTCCATAACATTTTGCTGCATGAGATGGACAAATCTTCAAGAAAAAGAGGCTGATGTCAGACTTATGTCATTTTCTGTGCTTTGTTCTTGATGAATATTATAATGGCATGAAGAGACGTATGACACTGATGAGTGAGTTGAAGATAAAGATGAAGATAAAGATAAACTTCAAACAAAAAACTCATGTCATTTGTGCTTTCAAACGGCGATAAAAAAGCTACTTCAAAAACAAAAAAACAAAATGAATCATACGAAAGTCGAAACAGCCAGTTAAGATGTTTCAAAAGAAGAAAGAGACTGGTGACAGTGAAGATTTAGAAGATCAATTGTTTATATATATTTTTTTAGTTTTCTTTCAGTTGATTGTTATATAATAACAACGCCATATAAAATAAAAACACCACACAGACAAATGCTTGTTAAAACGCCATCATGCCATAAAACGCCCCAAAACTGTCAAACTATAATAAAATTACTTTGGACAAGTATTATAAAAAACTCAAAAAATAAAAAAAATAACATAAAAAACAAGGTACAAAACAACATTTATTATATTAAAAAAAAACGCCAAACTTGAAAGATGGGACGTGTTACAGACTTCAGAGATAAAGCTTATCAAAAACAGTAATTACAAACAGTAAACTAAAACGACAAATACATTATTATAATAATACCCTGCATAATAAAACGACGAATACTTTATTATAATAATACCCCGCATAAACTACGCGCCAAAGACATCCTGTAAAATGATACCTCTCAGCAACTTCCATTTGATCACACCAAAAAAACAAACGCCAATGTTCCTAAAATACCACTCCTTGTAAAACGCCAAAAATTTAAAAAAATCAAAGATGGCTAACATGCTTTATTGCATATTCAATATTGTTCTGCGTGAAGTTTCACTGAATGGATTGTTAGGTGAGGGGAGTAACTCAGTAAAGATTTTGCTGCATGAGATGGACAAATCTTCAAGAAAAAGATACTGAAGACAGTCACATGTCATTTTGTGTTCTTTGTCCTTGAAGAAGGCTTGGATGAGGAGAAGAGATCAATGACACTGAATAGTGGGATGATCATAAAGATGAAGATAAAGTTGAAGAGCAAAGCGAAAAAAAACCCACCCACACGTCAGCATCCACAAAAGCCACTTCAACAAACGAACAAACAAAATAATCAAACCGATGGGTTTGTTATGTTTTACATAAAAACGTCATATATTTGGTGACAGTTCTTGTAGCATTAAAGAAGATAGAGACTGATGACAGTGAAGATTGTGAAGAGAGACCCGATTAGGATTTTTAATTTATTTTTTCCCCTGTGGTTGTAATATAATTTTCCGCTTGTAAAACGCCAAAAATATATAAACAATAATAGAAAAATGGTCCATCTTCTCTAAAAATGCCATTGAAAAAAAAAAAACAATTGGCCATCATCCTAAAAAGTCCCGACCATACTTAGTATAGATGAAGCCATTCAGAGAGATATTTGGCCCCTTGGGGTTAGAATGGCCGACGATTTGGAAACGCCATAAACGCCAAAAATATTATCTATCTGAAACAAAAAGATTAATACAATGAGACCATTAAAACGCAAGGTAATTATTAAATTTGTTTAACGCCAAAAAATCTTAAACGCCAAAAATGAAGCAGTATTGTGACACCGAATTGGAAAAGCGGAAGATAAAATGACAAAAAAGCCCCTACGCCCTAATTATATCATGCGCCACGTGTTGGGCCGGGATGCGTTCTCACCGTTCTCACACTTTAGGGCGTTTTCTCCTGATCCCGTACCTATATGTGTGTGTATATATATATATATAGGACAAAGATCCATTAGGAACCACCCTTTATTGCGAGAACCGCGAGAACCAATGTGAACACAACCAAAAATGCCTAAAAATAGCTAAAAAACACACATTTTTTTTTAATATTTTTTATAAAAAAATAGCTACTTTTAGTAGAAAAAAAAATTTTCATTTTTAAAAAAAAAAAAAAAAAAATTTGGCTACTAAAAGTAGCGATTTTAACATAAAAAATATTAAAAAAAAAATTAGATTTATTTTTACATTTTTTTAGGTTTTTTTGGGGGTTTAGTTTTTAACATTTTAGCTTGGTGGGGTGGGGGGGGGGGGTATGTTTTTGGGGGGTGGGGGAGGGGGGTTTAGGTTTTTAGGGGGGGGGGGGGTGGGGTGGGGGGTTAGGTTTTTTTTAAGGTTTTTTGGGGGTTTTAGTTTTTAGCATTTAGCTTGGGGGGGGGGGGGTTAGGTTTTTTTTTTGGGGTGGGGGGTTTAGGTTTGGGGGGCGGGTTAGGTTTTTTTTAGCTATTTTAGGTTGTGTTCACATTGGTTCTCGCGGTTCTCGCAATAAAGGTGGTTCTCGCATGAACCTTACCCTATATATATAAAGGGTAGGGTTATTGTGAAAATGGTGTGTTTTGTGAGAAGTGTAGAAATGAATCTACACCATTTGATCTATAATCTAATGGTTGGGATTATAATGGTAAAATTGTAAATAGTGTTTAGCATTAAAATAATTAATTTTCTATATTAGGGGTATAAAGGTAAATTTAACATTTTTTTAATTTAGAAACCCACATGCAATGCATATGCAAGTTCCCCCCTTCTTTTTTAAACATCAATAACTTTTTATACGTAACTCTTTTTTTATAAAAAAAATACACTATAATAACGAGTGTTTTTTATCTTTAATATGAGTACCATATTGTTATACTTATATAGAGAAAAAAATTACGTTTCGATTGGATGTTTAAGTCAATGGTGTTTCGTCTATGTTCATACAATGGTGTTTTAATTGTATTGTGATTCAAGGCGTTCTGTTTTCCAGTAAAACACTGGTGCGTGTCGAAATAAGTATTTATAAATGTAATTGTTGTTGGAATGGTAACTAGGATTATGAACCTCGTTAATGAGTAAATAGGATTTTAACCTAAAAGAATAGATTTTGGCCATAATAATATAAACATCCAAACATGAGGGGTTAATTTGGAATGAATGGAAAGATAAAATATAAAAATAAAATTAAAAACCCCAAACACACACCTGGGCGTGTGTGGGTGTTCGACCAGAGAAGAAGGAAGAAGGGGGAAACTCCTCTCAAACCCTAAATCAATAAATTGGATGGATATTGGCTTTAGCCAAGGTATGCTTTAATTTTCAATTTTGGTGAACAACCATGAACTGGGTATTGATGAAAAAGTGAGTTTGATCTAAATTAGGATGAATGCTTGCTAATGTTATCATGTTTAAGTTGAATCATGGCTGAATTTTAGTTATCTTAGTGATTTAGAATGAAACCCATGTGTATGAGTATGAGAATGATTATGATGAACATGTGAATGTTGATAATTTTGATTATGTTGATACACAAGATGTTATGTGGTAGGTTTTGATAGTAACATGTTGTAGAATTGATGACAATGTGATCTTGTTTGAATAAAATGGTTCATGAGGTGAATCTGGGAAGAATATGCTTAAATTACTTGTAATATGTGCTTAGAAAGTAGTATGTACACCAAGTGTATGATGAAATGTCTAAGTGAAGTTAGAAGGTAAAATTTTAGGCAAGAACTATTGTGTTATGCACTAGCTATGTACACCAAGTGTATGATTAAATGTCTAAGTGAAGTTAGAAGGTAAAATTTTATGCAAGAACTATTGTCTTATGCACTAGCTAATTTATGTGTTGTTTATAATGGCAATGAAGTATGATAATACATGTCTTATTTATACGCTAATAGACTAACAGAAGTCAAACATTGCATGATTTGAAAGCCGAATGAATGAGTGTATGTATGCTAATTGTGTTATGAATTTGATGACATGTACGGATAGGAGTCATGTCAACATGGACACAAGCATGGAAGCACAACGGGTCAAAGGTAAACACGGAAGCTATGCGTGAACTCGGACGCACGAGGTAAGTAAACTCCCGGACTCTCTCTTTAGTTGTAAAAGAGATTAAGTGTATAATAATTGTTAGAAGTTATGTTGAAATGAATTATTAATGATGATATCAAGTAGGTAGTATTAAGTAAGTGATTTCCGAATCACTTCTTAGTTTATTTAGGCAAAGTTATATGCTTGTTACTTAAGAATGATCATTGAAGTTTAACAAGGTTTGGTTATATAGAAGTGAAGGTTTTCGCTAGGTAGACCTAACGGGTCAAAATGAGGATTTATTTCATTACGGAATGATTTGCATAAGTAATGACAACGGTATTATAACCGGGTAATGGGTAGAATTTCTTATAAGTGCGCTAACCGAGAAATAGGGACGCGGGTTAATGACAAAGGACATGGGTTGTGTTATGACTAATGGGAACAATTTCGTGTAAGGAAATTGTGCTAATAAAGTTCATTTACGTAAAATTGATTAAGATGAATAAGTTTAGGGCATACAGGGAATCGGGTTCATAAACCCCATGTACGAAACTTTGGATAATGTAAAAGTGTTATAGTTATAATGTCATGTGAGTTTTGAGTATAAACATACGAGTTGTTTGATAAAAACATGAACTGGTCGAAAAATTCGTAAATGAATATTAAGCAGAAAGCATATAAGTTAAGAACTTCCTTAGTCCGGATGTTAGATTTTGACTCCATATGATAGAGGACCAAAATATGGTCATGTAGGAAGAAACGGGAGGTTAAACGGTCAATCAGGTTGAAAGTTATGCATGTTTTTGTGTTTATTATGTTGAGAATATAGAGCTGGGCAAATGCAGCTCAAGAAAAACTAACATTCTGTCGAAACATGCCCGTCGCGCTACACGACCGCAAACAGGTAACAACGTCGCGCCACGCGACACATGTCGCGACCCGCGACAAAGTGAGCTAAGTGTCTCGCGGCCCGCGAGAGACCACTGAACTAGCAAAAATCTTTATTTTTTGTTTGTTTTGGTCATGGAACTTGTTTTAAACGGTTTTTAAGGCCTCATAACTAATACTTAAGTTGGTTTTGAATATAAGTGAATGTTATGGGTCTCCGGATAGTATAAGTATGGTTTTACCTATGTGTAATTGAAGGAAACTTATAGGCAAAAGCGTCTAGGAATGAGTAAGTATGTATGTTAATACGTGTAAGTCTTAATTATACGGAAAGATGTGATTATGACATGATAGTACAAGTATATGATAAAAAAAGTGGTAAGCAAGGGCTCATAGGTATGTATGCGTGTATAAATGTATGCATATACGTTGGTGTATATGATTGTATGTACGTATGTAGGAACGTATGCATGTATGAATGTAAGTTGCTATGTATGTATATAGGTATGCCATCAATACGTTAGAGTATTGACGATTACTAACAATGTGCTTGAGATTAG
This sequence comes from Helianthus tuberosus, assembly GCA_030545235.1. NCBI lineage: Eukaryota > Viridiplantae > Streptophyta > Magnoliopsida > Asterales > Asteraceae > Helianthus > Helianthus tuberosus. Next base: position 31,283,822 of record CM060383.1, on the reverse strand, counting down.
AATGTAATGCAGGAATGAGAACGTCGGGTTCATGTGGAATTGAAGCCGAACTTGGAACAAGAGAATTCGAGAGGATAGTCGAATGAATCAAAGTTTATATTGTCGAATGTTATACGATTTTTAATTATATGAGAATAATGTTGTACGATGTTGTCAATGACTAATGGTTAAATTGAATGTGATGTCCACAGGTACTACATGAATTTCTTCTACCACTAACGATGATAAGCGGGCGAAGATCGAGTCAAAGAGCAAGGATTGTACGAAAAGAACGGTCACATAGTTTGAATTATGTATTGCTTTGAAGCGTTAATTAAGTGCGAATGTTGTAAATTCCTTCTAGAAAACATTTGACATTTTGTAATTGAGCCTTCACGTAAGTGATGTAGCTAATAAAGAAAGAAATTTTAAGACTCGTATTTCGATTGCGTCGTTTTCAAAGTAAAACGTGTTAGGGTCTTACAATGAACCAATGTGAGACCGTCTACTACCTCATCAGACATGATCCCAAGGGCATGGGCTAGTTGAGTCACATACTCTCCCCCGTGGATCTCGCTACTTGTGGACCTCCCCGCACTGTTTAAGAAAAAATCAGCCATTCGTGCGGCCAGGTTTACGTGCACTCCATTCACAATAGAATACAAGAAAAGTACAACCGGAGTGGGACAGTTCCTGAAACTGTCCATGCGTCCACAGATCGTGTGGCTCATAACCTGATGAAGAACCCTCAGAACTAGGTCCCGTAGCCTTGAAGCTTTAGACTTCCTAGCCTCGTATGGTGGCCCGATTGCCACTTGAGCCCAAAAGTCGGCTCTTTCTTAGTCATTGCTGAATTTGTAAATGTTGGTAAAAAGCTCGGTATTTACTTCTTCATCAGTGTATATGCCAAGTTCCTCTCGAGCTTTGCAACTAACCACTTGTGTCGTTTCCCGCCTAGTCTAAACTGTACCATCTTTGTATGTTTAAAATCTGGATTATCGCTTCACGGTTTGTCGTATGCATAGGAAGCGAAAAATTTCAATGTAAGTTCAAGGTACACGGGTTGTTGAATGTTTAACAACGGTTGTTGAATGTTTAACAACCTAGACATTGGGAAGGAGATCATTTCAGATCATCTTTCCGATTGGTTCAGGGCTGTCATGACAACCTAACTCAGTCTTCGTGGTTCACCAATCTGTCCCCTACGATTCCATAATGCTTGCATCTTGTTAATGCAAGGTGGATCCTTGGATTTGTTGGGGTCGAATTGGATAAAATGATGGTTCATCTGCATGCAGGAATATAGTAAAATGAGAGCAGATTATAACATTTCAAGTGCTGTCACCAGAACAGTGATTCGACGACATTTTGATGTTGTTTCTGCAAGTGCACGGGCGTGCAGCCAAAGTGCACTGCCGTGTGTCTCCGAGTATAATGGTCGATCAGATTCTGAAATTGGGTCTGCACTACCGTGCAGAACGGTGCATGACTGTGCATCTCGGAATCATTGTTCTGATCACTCATTTGGCTGTGTTATCGAGTCGGCACTACCATCCCGGTCAAGTGAATGACCATGCACGATAGCAGATCTTGAAAAATCACTACCATTCACTGATTTCAACCTTTCTAACACAAATCACAACATCTTTTCACTGAATGGACTTTGAATCAGTGACTAGAACATACAATTAACACCTAACATTCAAGAACTCGGGTTTGATTTGAGTTTATGAAGAAAACCCCAAAAGTTCTTGAGTAAAAACCCCAAATCTACAACTACAACTAGATTAAAAGTGAAAAACAAGCAGGAAATCATACCCTTGATCGAAGATTGGAGTTAGATTCTTGCGAAAATTGGTTGGTTTTAGGAATGGGTGAGCCAAGAACGGTTGTGCGGCTACTAGGGTTCGAAATGTTTAAAGGTTTTTACTGCAAAAGTCGATTTTATACCCTAATTTTACTGTTGCTAAAAAGCCATACAAGGTCGTGCGCATCAACCTGTGCACTGTGATTCGCAACGTGGTGCCGCAGTGCACGGTAGTGCATGTTCGACGACTACCTTATGCACGTTGTTCTTGGTCAGATGTATTTATGAAGTGCAAGGTCGTGTGGATCAGGTGCACATTCGTGCGTCATCTATACATTCTGCTGACAGAAGTAACAGAATGCTCTCAACTCCGCTTTCTCAATATATTTCACCATTTTTTCAACGTTTTACATGTTTTAACTTTAAACCAACTTTAGAACTTCCTGAGACATGAATCAAACTTGTTCAAACCTACTAAAAACAGAAAACGTTAACGAAAAAGGAAATAAATGCGATAAATTAAATATTTACAAAAATACCCTTAGCGTGTGAAACACGCTCGCTAAAGTTTTTCAGTGAGTTGATAGCTAGACTCCTTTCCCCATACTTGTTACGTGTGTGGGGCATTAAAACGCCCTTTCGGATTTGGCTCCGTGTTACCTGGAATACCACCCGGAGGCCTTTCAGACAACATCTTAGCTAACTGGCCAACCTGATTTTCAATGGTCTGGATGGAAGCTTTCTGACTCCTCATCTCCCCTTCTTGGGCCAAGAAACGCTCCTCATGTGGCTGGTAGCGGTTCTCGGCTATCTGATTAGCATAATTGAAGTTTCCTAACAGTTGTGCCATCATTTCCTCTAGCTTAGAGTTACTTTGAGAGGCGTGAGGCTGGGAACTGCCCCCGGAGCCTTAATGATGGTAATGTGGCTGAAAGGACTGACCTTGAGATTGGTAAGGCTGTCCTTGAGGCTGCTATGGAGCGGGGGCATGCTGAGCGTATTTGAGTGGGTTTTGGTTCCTAGAACCGGATTTCCACCCAAATTTTGGGTGATTCTTCCACCCAGGATTGTACGTATTGCTATAGGGGTTATTTTGAGGCCTCATTTGATTGCCCAGATAGTCCATCTCCTCGTGGCCTGTAAACATAACACCTTGCTAACAAGTACCTGGCTTGTGCAAAACTCCACACTTCTCACATGATGATTGGATCCGCGAAACGTTTTGAGATTGATCAAATCTTGCTGCCAAAACACCAATCAGCGCAGTAAGAACCGTATATGTATCAACAGCATGAACTCCAGGAATGGATGATGCCTTAGTTTGCACTCCATTGTGACGAGAACTCGACTTCAAAGTAGCTTTCTCAATAATCGCGTAGGCATCATTTGGTGTCTTCGTTCCAAGATCGCCTCCTGCATACACGTCCAAACGCTCTTGTGAGTCGTAATTGAGTCCCTGGTAGAAAGTCAGTACAAGCTGCCTTTTAGACAACCCATGATGTGGGACATCAATTAGAAGATCTCTAAATCTCTCCCAAGCTGTGTGTAGAGATTCTCCATCGTCCTGCTTGAATGTCATGATACGGTTCTTCAACTTAGCTGTCTTTTCCGGAGGAAAATATTTCTTCATGAATAGCTCTGCCATCTCGTCCCAGGTCGTGATGGATCCTGCCGGAAGTGACAAAAGCCAAGATCGGGCTTTGTCTCGCAATGAAAACGGAAAGAGCCGCAAACGGATTGCGTCCTCAAAAACGTCTCGTATTTTCATCTTATACTTATTACTCATTGCAAGGAGAGGATGTTAAACACTTAACTTCCATTTTCATAAAGTTTAAGCTTTTGCAGAGTTGTTGACATTTTTACAGAAGATCAAAGTGGTTGGCCAACTCTCCAAAGTTTTTGGGCTTGTCCCCAGTTAAGGTATATTATACCATCTAAGGTTTAAATGTTTTCACCTTTAACACGAATTGGGTTTTGACACCTCGCCTGTAGCGCACGTTTATCCAAATATGGTTTGAGGCAATGGGACCAGTACACGCTTAGTGGCTGACAATTTCATTGCTGTTGGCCATATGTAGGATCTCAAGTATAATGGTAGACGTACCATACATCTGGTATCCTAAGGTTTCTAATGTTTTCATGTTAGTTAAGGTTTTGACATTTTCATGTCACTTACATTGGGAAAGTCGCCAGTTTGGGCCAGACCCCAGTATACACCTGTTTATTTGGGCTTGTCCCTAGTTTATTTGGGCTTGTCCCCAGTTTATTTGGGCTTGTCCCTAGTTTGTTTGGGCTTGTCCCCAGTTTATTTGGGCTCGTCCCTAGTTGTTATGGGTTTATCCCCAGATTGTTTAGCTTAGTCCCAAGTTCATTTTTTACAGGATCTTAGAGCTTTAAAGGTTTGCAAGTTCTGACAATAAGGATCCTGGATCCTTAAAACTTTAACTAATTTTCATAGTTTGATTGCTCATTAATAACTTGTAAGGATATAGAATCCTAACTTGGATTATCTGGTATGTTTTATCCTTCACTTGATTTATGTTACAAATTACTTTTTATCCTTTCCAGTTAAGGATTTATGATCCATATTCATTGAGACAATTGAAGTTTTCTACTAAACTTAACATCATCAAACTTTTAACAACTTATGATTCTATAAATTTTTGATGATGATATACTTGAATATGGAAAAATAAGCATAATAATAATAAAAGAGACTTTAAGGATAAACATACGACACCAAACATAGCTAAAAGTTTAATATTATTAAACCCATCATTATATACCAAAATTGTCTGGCCTGGATTTCACTAGCAAAACCGTGGACCATCCACCCAGGCCGAACAGGGCTATCTAATAGTTATAATGTTTGTGCAGAAATTAAAGTGCAGGAAATTAAGAGGGCAGGATAACAAAGGCTTCATCCCCCAAACAGAGGATCCCTCCACCTTTTGTCATCTTACATATTGTCTAAAGGATCAGTGATACATAAACCTAAGAGCTATTGTTTAAAGTTATTACAGACCAAATTGTTCAGAATTAAAAAACATCATGAACCACAAAAAAACATTAAATATGGGCTTAGACCTAGGCATTAACATCCTTCATTGACCATTGTCGCAGCATTAACACCTGCTGCAGCATCACGACCAGCTTCATCACCAGCACCATCCTTCTGCTCCTTAGCTCCATTCGTTCCAGCCTCCAGAGTCAGCACCTGATCCACATCAGCTTCACCAATAAGGTTGAGGAGAGCCAGCTTCCATCCTTCCACATTCCAAGCAAAGCGATCGAATGCAGGATCCATAGCTTCTTCAGCCATCTTGATCCTAGCCTGAATAACGGTGCGGGCGGCACAGACTTTAGCTTCCTCAGCAGCCTCCAATTCAACTTTGTTGGCTTCTATCTCTGCCACCATTATCTTCTTCTCAAGGCCATTGACCTCTTTCTCCAGCTGGGATATCTTTTTATCCTTGGCACAGGCTATGGTACGGAGATCAGCCAGCTTCTCCTCTGCCTCAGCAAGGTTCTTATCTTGGAGAGCTTGAATGCGGAAAAACCCCTACAGGTTACAAGAATAATAGTTCAGGATCAGTGATCCTTAGCGGCAGACAGAAAATAATTATGAGGATCCAGGATCCTTACCTCGGTGATGAATTCATGGAATTGGCGCTCAATCTGGAAGGCATCTCAGTGGAATCAGTCGGCTTCTTCCTCTTAGAACTAGTTCTGGTACGAGTGGACATGGTCTTAGGATCCGATTGGCTTGGGCCTCTGGCCAGCTCCTTCTTGAGTGATCGAGGAGATATCAGGCTATCTATATTACTAGGGTCGAACTTAGATGCAGATTTGGATGCAGACTTGCGAGTACCTGTTTAGCCAAAATAAAGTTAAGTATCTATGATCCTTAACTTTATTTCATTTTTTTAAATATTTTCTCAGTAACTAATACTTACTTGACATTGTTAAGGAGGTGGATGATGTATCTGCGAGATCCTTAGCCTTTGCTTTGAATGTCTTGACAGTAGAATCTAAGGCCCAAAATGCAGCAAGACTCTGATCAGTTCCAGGTTTTTCAGCCAGGGAATAAAAATTGCTCATTACACAAATAAACAAGACATGATCAGCTATCCTCAAAAAGGAAAAAATGAAACTTCCTACAATTCTATCCTAAGGATCCTATATCCTACCCTTCAAAACCCACTTCTTTGGAAGAGTATTCCCTAAAGGAATAGTGTCTCTTCTCACGAAGAAGAACTGGTTTCTCCAGCAGGTGTCGTTCTTAGTGGTTTTGTGGAGTGGGAGTGGTTGCTGAGGCTTAGCCTTGAATAAGAATCTGTGGGATCCATGAGAAACAAGGTTGTACAGATGTGACAGTTTCGAAAGATTGAAATCTAATCCTTCATCCCTGATCATTTGTTCAAGAGTATATAACACCCTCCACAACATTAGCATGGCCTGATTATAACACAGACCAGTCAAGGTGAAAAAGTGTTGGGTAAACTCGGGGAAAGGATAAGAATAACCAATCTGGAATAGAGCTACCAGAAAGGAAACCCAAGTGGAGGATGCAGAATCACTCTTAAGTGAAGAGCAAACGAACGAAACACCGTTCCCGGAGGGAAACGAGTGTAAAACTGATCGACTTCAAGATCAGTGAATCTGAAAAGTTCTGAAGTTGTCTTCAGCAACTCTTGTCTTTTCGGTGGGCTAACAGGATCGTGATCCTTATTCGGGGATGATCGGGTGACCATTTTAGTCATGGTTTTGCTGAGGAAGATGAAGAATTACAAAGAAAGCAAAAGGATTTTCGGAGAATAGAAGAATACCTGATTGTGCTCTGGAATGGAGATTTTAAAAGGATCTTCTGATCTTTAAATGAATACTGGCTCTTATCTGTATCCTATATATTCGCAATGATAAGCTATTACGATCCCATCAGTGACGTCATGAATATTGCAACGGCTAGTTAGGATCGTAATGGCTAGTCCATGTTAAATGGAAATATGGCAGATTTAATTATCCAAATAATCAGCCATATTTGGGGGCAATTGTTAGGGGTTAATTTTTATAACTATGGATCACATATCCTTAGATTGGCCTGGATCATTGATCCTTAAAGGATGGTGCAGGAAGTCTAGGATTACAGATCCTTATTATTACAAAAGTTGGCTAACAATTGTTCTCTATGTTTTCTCATGGTTATGTGCAGGTCGTGGACGACGTGGACCAAGCCATGGTAGGAATCTCGGTCGGTATTCGTTGAAGATGCCACACATGTTGAATTACCTCAACGTTCATGAGTTAGGACGTGGTCTCCCACCTTTTTTGGACTTAGTTGTTAGTTTTGATTTAAAGGGGTTGATCAAGTATTTTAGTTAAGAACATTAGCTGATATACACACACTGATATTCTCGCATACAAGCTCGAAAACAACACTCTCTCACATTAGAAAATATTCATTGTACCATACTTGATCGACTTCCGAAGTTGTAATCTTTTTGTGCAATATAGTTGATAGTGATAGTTTTCACTATCCGAGGGTTTTTATGCCGGAAATCCTATAAAGATCAAGGGCTTTTTCCTTGTATAAATCATTGTGTTCATTGTTTTTAACATCTCACATTTGATCATACACTTATTCATCATGCAAGCACACTACCTCACAAAATCATATTTGGTTACATTATCCTTTGTTTGATTTTTGACCAAAACAATGATCAACAAAAATGTTGACGAGTATACAAGTTTAAATACATAGCATAATAATAATGAAAATGTTTAATGGTGCTCATATCTAACATGATAAATGTATACCATGTTACTAACATACTACACATGTGTAAGCTATATGTCAAACCAGAGTTTAACGCAATCGTGATTACCCAACATCGTCGAAACGAAGAGGGTGTAATAGTGTTTTACTTAACAATACCACAAGAATATGGGTGGTGGGTTAATCCTATAGCGCTATAATTGTTAAGGTAGTCTTGCAAAGTTAATGAGCATATAGACACGTGTAAACATAGCATGTGAGATTAACAAGTATCAACAAGTCTCATGTTTAATAGTGGATAGAGTGTGATTTGTAAACATGTTTAATAATGTTGCGTGTTTTTGTATAATTGTACATGTTGCACCCAAAGTGAATAAAATAAAAAAAGGATTGAGTATACTCAAAGTTTTGGGTAGATTTCCACGAAAACCGATAGTGGATTAGACGGGACTTGGTACACCGAAGTCACCCTGAAATAGGTAAACAAAGGTGTGAGTATTCTGATCTCAAAACAGATCATTTCTTGGTGGAAATTAACCATAATGCAAACCCACAACTATGAACTGAGTTATGAGTCTGGTGGGTACCGGATTCCACCAAGTTTGAAACAGAACTTAAAATGAAACGTAAGAACAAGTTTAAATCAAAGTTTATAATCTTTGAATCTCATATTTGGTGAGGTTTCAACATTACTTTGTGAAAACTATCCATGAGATATATTCAAACGATAAGTTTTGTAAAAATGTTAAAGAAATGGAACTAAGATGCAAGAAAATGTAATAAAAATGAAAGAAAGAGATAGAAATTATATTGAAATAGTTCTGATCGCAAAGAGAACTTCAGAGTGTTTAGGAGTAGTCTGAGCGACTGGGAAGGGAAAATGAGTGAAGTAGCGTGCTTATTTATAGGTTTAGGGTGAGTTTGGGACGAGAGGGATTTCAGGCGATTGGAGGTTTGGGGCGACAAGCCCTTTCGCACGAAAGGGGGGGTCCTTTCGTGCGAAGGGTACTTTCCCTTCCTCTCGAAAGTCTGAGTTTGATTATGTTATGTGTTTTAGTCGGTTTTTCGTGTAACAAGCATAGATGTGTATTGTACAAATATGAAACATGACATGGTGTTTAAAATATTGATTTCGAGGATAAAGATGCAAACAAGTCCTATATGTTTAACATAGATGTGAATACAATGCTTGAATTTCATTCTGATCAATAATCTTAGATTACAAAGTTGAAACGAAGTAGAATACAACACAAGTACAAGTTTCCAAAAAATGAATTACAACAATACTTTCTAAATCGAGAGAGTACAAATATGCGAAGCTTTACATTATATCTATTTGAACCTTTTTCATTTGAATTGGTTGGAGTGGTTGAACATGTGAATCAATGCGGATTGATGGACCTATTTTTTTTTCCTCCAAAATCTTATTTATTAAGCTCCATATTTTGTTTATCATGTGAATAACTTTTTGTTAACATTATAAATCCATACAATATATATATATATATATATGTATATATATATATATATATATGGGAAGTGGATCCACTAAAAGTGGTTTTTCCCTAAATATCCTAAGAAAGATTATAAAGATGACATGTGACACTCCTTATAAGTAAAATGAAAGGTATTTTGATCCTAAAACACAAACTCTTAACCTTTTGTTTTCTTAAACACAAAACAAAAAAAAAAATAGAAAAAAAATTAGCACAAAAATCTAGTTAAAAAATCTAGTACAAAAAAAATATAACAGAAAAAATTTAGCATAAAAAGGCTGCTACAAAAAATAAGCACAAATATGTTATATAACATAGAAATACAACGTATTTTTTTGGGTTGTTTTTTTTAGTTTTCATATTTATATAGCATCATGTTAATCAAATTAAAGATAAAAAGATGCTAGATTTTATGGTGCAGTTTAAAAAAATAATAACGTAAAAAAAAGTTATGAACTTTTGAAAAATAAGGTGAAATATGCACGTGTCTTACATGTAAAGAGAGAAAGTCAACCAATATGCTTTTTCAAAAATGCCCTTACACTCTTCTTTTTAGTACATTTTCATCTTAGCCATTGATTTAAAAATAAAAAGTTATAAGATGAAAATGTAGGAAATAAAGAGTAATGCAAGTATATTTTTGGAAAAGACTAATACACACATTATTTTCTCACTTCGTACCTTCGCATATTAAAATTCATTCGGATATAAAACTTTCAAAGTGTATATATCTATATATATAGGAGAAGGATCCGTTAGGAACCACCCTTTATTGCGAGAACCGCGAGAACCAATGTGAACACAACTAAAAAATACCTAAAAAAATCTAAAAAACACCCAATTTTTTTACTATTTTTTTGGAAAAATCGCTATATTTCGTCAATAATAAAAAAATTAATTTTTTTTTCGAGTAACAGTTACCCATGCACATGTGCATTTGTATCATTTATTTGACAAATTCCATAATTCATTACAAATATCAGACAACTGCACTTTCATTTACACTACCATTCATAATACACTACTTTTTACATTAACAATAATAGAAATGCACATGTGCATCTATATATATGAACTTGTTATAACATTAACAACACTTGAAATGCACATGTGCATCTATATATATATGAACATGTTATAACGTGTTTTAGTACACCACTTTGAATACACATTCCTTTTCATCTATCACACCATCCATACTACACTACCATTACCTCCTACCATCCATAATACAATACCATTGTTTTTTACCATCCATAATACAATATTACTACCAATATTTCACTTTATTATATGTACATCAACACCCTTTATACCATCCAAACAACATATTACATCATAAAGTGACAAATATAATCAAACAATCAACCACTAGATATAACTAACCAAAGCACATGTATATGGGCCTACTTCATCATTTAAAATCACAAACTTTTTTGTACAAAACACCTTATTTCATGTTGATACATATAGATGCACATGTGTATTTCTAATATTGGTAATGTATAAAGTAGTGTATTGCATATGGTAGTGTAAATGAAAGTGCATTTTTCTACTACTGGTAATATATTTTGGAATTTGTCTAAGAAATTATACATATGCACATGGGCATCCATAACTTTTACTCGAAGAAAAAAAACGTTTTTTTTTATAACAAAATATAGCGATTTTTATTAGAAAAATATTAAAAAAAATTGTGGGTTTTTTGGATTTTTTTAGGTATTTTTTTTTTTTTTTTGTGTTTACATTGGTTCTTATGGTTCTCGCAATAAGGGTGGTTCTCAAATGAACCTTACCCTATATATATATATATATATATATATATATACACAAGCATACATACTGCAAATTAAAAAAATGGAGGCATAAAAAAGTCAAAGAGTTGACAAATTCCCACACTACAAAACTTTCATTTTTAAATCAGTGACAAAGATAAAAAAATATTAGAAAAAATAGAAGTGAAAGTGTATTTTTGAAAAAGAAAAATACTAATGATTTAAAATAGCATCCTTGCAATACACGTTGATTTACTTATTTTTGAAAAAGAAAAATACTAATGATTTAAAATAGCATCCTTGCAATACACGTTGATTTACTTATGATTAACTTATTTTAATATGAACAAATAAGGCAAATATAATTATGTGGTGTATGATCAAATAAAAAAATAATTTTGTTTAATTAGATAAATGAAGATCTTATCCTTTCATTTTTTAAATCAATGGCTAAAATAAAAATGTAGGAAACAAGAAGAGTGAAAGTGTATTTTTTGAAAAGACCATTACACATTTATTTTCTCACTTCGTACCTTCGCATATTAAAATTCATTTGTATTTAAAACTTTCAATATATATATATATATATATATATAATGCAAAATAAAAAAAATGAAGACATACAATAGTAAAAGAGTTGACAAATTCACATCACTACAATACACGTTGATTTCCTTATGAGTTAAAATACCATCCTTGCAATACACTTATGATTTACTTATAATTATATGGGGTGAAATCAAATAAAAAGTTAATTTTGTCTAAATAGATAAATGGAGATCTTAAACTTTTATTTTTTAAATTAATAGATAAGATGAAAAAAAAAATGAAAAAAAAAAGAGTGCAAGTGAATTTTTGGAAAAGACTAATGATTTAAAATTCCATCCTTGCAAATATACGTTCATTTACTTATGATTTACTTATTTTAATATGAACAAATAAGACAAATCTAATTGTGTTGGGTGGAATCAAATAAAAAGTTAGTTTTGTCTAAGCAGATAAAGGGGGATCTTAAATTTTTATTTTTTAAATCAATGAAAAAGATGAAAATGTTAGAAAAAAAAGGAGTTAGAAGTGTATTTTTGGGGAAAAAAAAACTATGATTTAAAATACCATCTTTGCAATACATGTTGATTTACTTATTTTAATATGAACAATTAAGGCAAATCTAATTATGTGGGGCAGGATCAAATAAAAAGTTAATTTTGTCTAGTAGATAAAGAGAGATTTTAACATTTCATTTTTTAAATCAATAACTAAGATAAAAATATAGAAAAAAAAAAGGAGTGGAAGTACATTTTTGGGAAAAACTATTAAACACATTATTTACACACTTCGTATCTTAGCACGTTAAAATTCATTTTTATTTAAAACTTTTAATATACATACGTACATACTGCAAAATAAAAAAATTGAATACATACAAAAGTAAAAGAGTTGACAAATTCCCATCACCACAATACACGTTGTTTTCTTTATGATTTAGAATGCCATTCTTGCAATACACTTAAGATTTACTTATTTTAATATGAAAAAAATAAGGCAAATGTAATTATATGGCGTGGAATCAAATAAAAAGTTAATTTTTAAATAGATAATGCGAGATCTTAATATTTTATTTTTAAATCAATGGCTAAAATGAAAATATAGAAAAAAAGGAGTTCAAGTGTATTTTTCAAAAAGACTAATGATTTAAAATACCATCCTTGCAATACACGTTGATTTACTTAGAAAAAATTACATCGTTGGTCTTTATGGTTTCTGTCAAATTTCAATGTAAGGTACTAGTAGTTTTTTGTTGCAAAATCATGTATTAATTTTCTAATTTGTCACAATGTTGAGTACTAAGGCCAAACCTTGTTACTAAAATGACTAAAATGCCCTTTAATAACCGGAGATTCTATTTCTTAATTAATTATATTTGACTAAAATAATTTAAAGTTTTATATATATTTATATGTTTTGTATTTTTTGTTTTATTTTTATTTTTTTATAAAATTATATGGATTTGAAGTGCATATTTTTATATATAAACTCAAAGTTTATAAATAATAAACTTTAAATCCATTTAATTTTATAAAAAAAAAATAAAAACAGAAAGAATATAAAAATATAAATATAAATAAAACTTTAAATTATTATAGTCAAATATAATTAATTAAAAAATAGACTCACTAAATATTAAAGGGCATTTTAATCATTTTTGTAAGACTTAACAAAAAAAGTTAAAAAGGTTTGCCCTTAGTACTCAACATTGTGACAAGATTTGGCCTTAGTACTCAACATTGTAAAAAACTAAAACATTAATACCTGATTTTGCAACAAAAAACTATTAGTACCTGACATTGAAATTTGATAGAAACACAAGGATCAACGGTGTAATTTTTTTCATTTACTTATTTTAATATGAGCAAATAAGGCAAATCTAATTATGAGGGGTAGGAACAAATAAAAAAGTTAATTTTGTCTAAGTAGATAAAGGAGGATTTTAACCTTTTATTTTTTAAATTAACGGCTAAGATGAAAATGTAGGAAAAAAAAGAAGTGGAAATGTATTTTTGGAAAAGACTATTACACATGTTGTGACAACCCGAGATTTCAAGGTCTTCCTCTACGCATCACTTGTTTCACAATCTTGTTTTCACAGTTCATTTTCCGATGTATCTTGTGCGTGATATTGGATTGATTAAAGTATTGTTACGTTTGAGTGTTGCATAAAACTTAAGTATGGTGTAATGTTTATAATTAGGCTTAACCCGGATTGAGGAACACATTCGACGAAGAGTAGTCCTTCGTCACAACAACCCCTCGACGAAGAGTGGTCCTTCGGCATAATCAACCTTCGACGAAGGTTGATTCTTCGTCACTCACACATCACGGCGAAAAATGTACTTCGCTAAGAGGATCTTCGCCAAAAAGGGCCCTCGGCCCAGGTTACTCGAGGCCTAGAAGGGTCTGATTTTCATTGTATACGTAAAACCCCTCATAACCTGTAATCGCCAGTATCTAACCCTAAAGCACTCTCTTTCTCTTCTTCCTGTGTGACGGCATTTGTGAGTCTCGAAGCCTCTCCATCTCGAGTAATCTAATCCCCTCGGTATCATGGTTAGTGAGATATTGATCGAATGATTCATGTTCTTTTGTGATACTTGTTTAGAGTTAAAATGGTATTAAAACTGATGTTGTGTACTCTTGCTTAAGAAATCGCACTCAGGGTTGTATGTTCTTAGAATCAATGATGCGTCTAATGTAGATTCACTGCCGAATCTAACCTAATGTACAATGGAGGTAGATTGGTGATGAGGTTTTGTATAGTGATTAGAATTCATTAAATATTGTTATTGGTTGTGAAATGATAAGTAATGTTGATTGTTGTGTTCTGATGATTATGATGAAACTGTTGATCGATAATTATGGTTTTCAGGAAAACCAAAACCGTCTGTTGATGCTGCGACGAAGGTTCCCCACGAGGAACTTAAGTCGGCGAAGGGTATGATTCTTCGATGGCTGGCCTCGACGAACCTTTAAGGTTCTTCGTTAGACGTGAACTCGATGAAGGATAGTCCTTCATCACACCAACTCCCGATGAAGAATAATACTTCGCCATGATCATTTTCAGCGAAGAATGGTTCTTTGCCGTGAGGAATCTTCGCCGTGCAAATGAATAGTATCAGTGATAGTTTGAAATGTATGTGATGTTGGATACTTATGTATATGAAATACTGTTGTTGCATGATAACCACACTGATTAAGAATGAGAAATCCGACTTGACCTGTGTAAGTAGAACAGTCTCCGGTTATATATTGGTAAGTGACATGCACATGGGATGTGGACTTCTATGAGAATTGGATATGTGCTACATGTTGAACAGTGATCTTTGTGCTTGATGCAAACTGTGTAAAATACGTGACTTGAATGATTGTGAAACTGATTTTGATTGGTAACCACGGTAGGGTTTGGGTTGACCAACTTGGAAGGGTAACTAAACATACCGAGCAAATCTAAGGTGAGTTCTTCTTCTTGAGCATGCGTCCCGGTGGGTGGGACAATCATTGGGTATTCCTAAGAGGAATAGGTCTTTTGGGTAAAAACTAGAATGTTAGATAATACACTCATTTCCTATCACCTTAAGTCCCATCATATACCGAATAGTTACCTGAGATGTAACGGGGTATTAGTTGATAGCGCTATTAGGCTTGGCAACCTCACACTGTACCTGAGAGGACGGGCGTGAACTAATGACCTTAATCATGACTAATGCTTAGATGGGGGGCATTGGGGACGGGCAAAACAATCTGGAAGCCATCTTGTACGGCACTCGAGTTATTATCAACATTATAATCAACGAACGGAACTAAACACTTGGTACCTAACGTTTTCGTAAAACTATGAACTCACCAGCGTTGTCTGATACACTTGTTGCATGCTCGCAGGTCGTTAGGTACTATGGATAAGGAACTTGCTATCTGGGATTGCTGGAGTGGTTATGGGTTGCACTGCTTGGATATGCAGGACTTGTTTACTGATTTCACATACATTTGGTTTGAAATGTTTAAACAGTGAATTACTACTTACTTCCGCTGAACATGTTAAACTTGGATTATGTTTATGAATGTTTTAACATTATAAATGGAAACTTTGTCTTATAACTTGATATCAGTTCAATGTGATTGGTGGCTAGATCCCGGTATGTCACACGCCTAGCGGGGACACCGCATGTGGTATTTTTGGGGGGGGGGGTGACAGTTTGGTATCAGAGCCACTGGTTATAGTGAACTAGGTTTTAAAACGTTTTTATAAAACCAGACTATAACCAAACAGTTCAGAAAATCGACCATGACACTCAGCTCGAGATTGCAAGGTACGTCTCTTATTTACTTATTGCATAGCATATCTAGTATACATTTATGTATGACATTACATGCGAACGCACACTTAGCACTACAACATGAATTCCTATGTTACTAGCCTATGTTAGGTGTTTGATAGTGTGACGCCCCTCTAAACCTTCCTAATCTGTGTTATGGTGTCTTTTGATTTACTGCTCGAAATTGAGGAACCTTCTAGCACGAGTTGGGAGGAGCTGAGATAAACATGTAAATCGCGTTGTTATTATGGGTGCACACATAATAATAATGTGGGGTGCATGTGAGTCCCAGTGAGGCCGGACAAGTGTAAAATGGGTTCTGCTCTGTTGTCTGATGTAATGATAGAACTCAGTAATCTGTGGAAGTCATAGTGATGCATGACTCCTACTCAAACCCGACTTTTAACCTTTCCCCACTTGTTTTATATAGAATCATGAGTGGACGAGCTGGCGGACGTGGTGGAGGCCGCGGCGGTGGACGTGGCAACATTAATATGACCCAAGCTGAATTGACCGATTTGATCAATACTCGTGTGGCTGAAGCCTTGGCGGCTCAGCAGGCTAGTACGATATGTGCCAAATACTCTTTATCCTTGTGTCGCGTATTCGAATCTTACTCGTGTGTTGTGTTCTCTTTCGTCTTTAGGTCAACATGTGACAACTCGAGTTTCCAAGATTCCATCTTCGCATTAATTGCACGATGAATTGTTTAAGTTGTTTGTTTACACGACTTGTTTGTTTCACAACTGTACACGTTTGTAATATGTTAAATCGTATTGTGGTTGGTATGTTATATATATGGTGTGCATCACATTTGAGTGTATGTTGAGAATATGTTTCATGTTAATATGGTGTTATGTGTAATTAAAATTGGAACTTTGACCGAACACCTTCTAGCCGAAAACCCCCACCCACTCACGAAAACACTTCATGTGTTTTCGTCCACCTTGAGGCCAACGAAAATAACAGTGGGCTTGGCCCAGTATCGATTAAATAGAGTTTTGGTTATAACCTGTACGCGCGATCAGTATTCGGCAAAAACCCTAATCCCTCATCACCTCCTCTCGCTACCCTATTCTGCCCGACGAATCAGCTTTCCTCTCTCCTCCGAATTGACATTCTGGTAAGTATAATATTAAGGATTTTAATATTGTGTGGCTATGATTGGTTGCATGCTTAGTGTCATCGATTTGTATGTGTGTCACGTGGTGTGTCTCTGTTGAATAGAGGCTAGGGATCGAATAGGTACTTTTATAAAGTCTGACATGCACATATTATTGGAATTAATGAATCTGGTACATGCACATGTTGGTGAAATTGAATGACATATAGGACAAATCTGTTGTGGGAGATGTTGATTGGACCGAAGTTCTTTCTGTTGTTCCTTAGTGGGCCGATATTAGACTCCAATCAACACTAATTGCATGTGACTTTTTGATGAATTGAATTGAGTGGGCCGCACATGTTGATTGTTTATTGGACCGAACCCAAACCTAGCAAACTGTTATGCATAGGGTATCGATTACAGAAGTGATATGATTAGTGATCATGGTGTTATATGTTAATTGCTGGTTCGATGATAGCATGTAAAACGGCTGTTAGCATGTTTAGGGTTTCCTGTTGTTGCGTAACTGATGATGATGATGATTATGCCACGAAAACCCCTTGGCCGACGAAAACACAATCACGACGAAAACCCAAGAGGGTTTTCGCCACAAAAGGGATTTCGCCACAAGAGGGTTTTCGCCACAAGAGGGATTTCGCGTTACGTGATGTTAACCATCCAGTACATTTAGTGACTTCGATTGCACGTGAAACTTTACCAACATGAACTGACTGTGTATACATGCATACTTTAGGCTTTGATTGATTGTTTGCGAGCTCGTAGTTTAACATTCCGAGCAAACCAAGGTGAGTTGACACTCTATCCAAGGCATGGGATTCCCAAGGGTTGGGAATGGGTTAAAGAACTGAACGGTAACTACAAACTTGCGTATTCCCCATACAACAGGATGCGTACGACTATAAGACCATCACTCTATCATTTGAAGTCCCTCATTTATCGACTTAATCGCCGAGGCCTATGGCGAGCGGGTCATTAGTAGATAGCGCTATTAGGTTTAACAAACCTCACACCGTGTCGTCCGAACGGGCGTGTACTAATGGACTATGGGCAAAGGGTCAATGCTGATAGACATTGACTTAGGGCACCTCTTACATTTTCGTAGCAGTCGATACGCGTGGTCTAATAACACATGGGAAGCCCCCACTAATCTTCGCAAACATGTCTGGGAGACCACGATACGAATCAATACGATACATGGTTTACAAAACGAACATATGATTTACGAAACGAATGCTATAACTAAACAACCAACCGTGAACTCGCTCAACTTTGTTGTTGACTCGTTGTTACATGCCTTGCAGGTCGTTAGGTACTCATGGAGCTTGCACAGGGAGGCGCGGTCGTTGTGGGACATGGCAGAGTGTGCCATGCTAAAAACATTACTTTATTTCATACTTAATACTTACATTGGGTTTTGCAATTATGCTTCCGCTAAACACTTAACTACGTTTCTGATTTGAAACACCTTTCATATTATGTGGTTGAATTTTACTTATTACTTGTTATGTTCAATATGATTGGTGGCTTGATCCTGGTCAGTCACGCCTCCAAGCGGTGATACTCCACATGTGGATTTTGGGGGTGTGACAGATTGGTATCAGAGCCATTGGTTATAGTGAACTTGGTTTTAATAAGGGGGAAATTTTTTTATAAAAAAAAACCAGACTATAACCTGTACAGTGCTCAACGATCCACAACGACGCTTCGCTCCACGTGCAAGCCTCGACATTCTAGGTGATATGATTTATGTTTACATTGCCTACTTGCTAGATTACATAGAACTTTGCTCATGGTATGCTTAGATAAACGTAGCAACTATTGTTTGAAAACACGTGTGTGCTTACTCTCTTCTGTCATCGCATTTTCGCGAACCTTTCTCACTCATGTTTCCTTTGATATGAAGATCATGAGTGGACGCATTAACATAACTCAAGCCCAGTTGGCGGCTTTGATCACTGAACAAGTTACTACAGCACTCGCAGCTGCCCAGGCAGGAGGTATAACCTGCCATCACAACTTACTCTAGGATCTTTAGATCCTACTCTCGTAACCCAACACTTGTGCTTAATTCTGTTTACTCTTACGCACACAACAGGTCAGAACGCTCAGCCACCTGTATGCACATTCAAGACTTTTATGGACTGTCGTCCTACTACTTTCAGTGGCACTGAAGGGGCCGTTGGACTCCTCCACTGGTTCGAGAAGCTCGAATCGGTCTTCGAAATGTGTGAATGCCCTGAGGCTCGTAAGGTGAAGTACGCCACTGGTACTCTCGAAGGCACTGCGCTAACTTGGTGGAACGCGCAAGTTTAGATGCTGGGGCTGGCGGCAGCTAATGCCACCCCATGGAATGATTTTAAGGAACTGATCAAACGGGAATACTGTAGTCGTGATGACATCCACAAACTGGAAGTGGAGTTCTTTAACCTGAAGATGATGGGGTCAGAGATAGAGGCGTATACGAAACGATCTAACGAACTGGCAGTATTATGTCCAACTATGGTGGATCCTCCCATCAAGCGCATTGAGCTGTACCTCAAAGGCTTAGTACCAGAGATTCAAAGTCATGTGACTTATGCTAACCTTGCTACTATTCAAGATGTTACTCGTCTTGCTCATCGTCTCACAGACCAAGCAGTGGAACAGAACAAGCTGCCTAAGCGTATTTGTGCTGCTACTACTGTTACTACTTCTGCTATTCCCAGTGACAACAAGAGAAAGTGGGATGGAAACTCCAGCAAGGGTTCAACTTCAGTTCAGTCCCAGGCACAGCAGCGAAAGATTGATGATTATCAGAGCCCTGGTCAGCAATCTTCTGGTAGTCAAAGGCAGGGTGGATATCGAGGAAACCTCCCGAAGTGCAACACATGCAACAGACACCACAATGGTCAGTGCAACAGGGGTCGTTGCCAGAGGTGTCTCAAGATGGGTCATGAAGTTAAGGATTGCAGGAGATCACGACCTGCAAATCAGAACCAACAACAACAACCACCAGCTCCACAGAACCAGCAGCAACAGCGAGGTAACAGGGGATGCTTTCAGTGTGGTGCTGAAGGCCACTTCAAGTGGGACTGCCCCCAGTTAAATCAAAATCCGAACAACAACAACAACAATAATTAGGGCAATGGGAACAACAATGGGAACAACAACGGGGGGAAACAATGATGGAAACAATGGTGTCAGGGGTCGAGTGTTTGTGCTGGGTCAGGGTGACGCAAGGAATGATCCTAACGTAATGATGGGTAAGTTCCTTCTCGACGACTTTTATGTTACTGTTTTATTTGATTCGGGTGCCGATACCAGTTATGTGTCCTTAAAAGTTAGTCAAATGTTGAAACGTACACCAACTCCCTTAAACACCAAGCATGTCGTGGAGTTAGCAAACGGTAAAAGTGTAGAGGCCACTCACATAGTCAAGGGTTGTAATCTCGTCTTAGCTGGGCAGACTTTCTCCATCAATCTCATTCTTATAGTCTTGGGGAGTTTCGACATCGTTATTGGTATGGATTGGTTATCGCAACAACAAGCAGAGATCCTGTGCAAGGAAAAGATTGTCCGTATTCCCTGTTCTGGCAAAGAACCTCTCGAAATTCAAGGCGACAAGAGTGGTGCGGTGGTAGGCATCATCTCCTTTCTCAAGGCCCAGAAGTGTTTGCGAAAGGGCCATACCGCTATTTTAGCACTCGTTACTGATGCATCGACGAAAGAGAAGAAGATAGAGGATATTCCAATTGTACGTGACTTTCCTCAAGTGTTTCCTGAGGAATTACCTAGTCTACCGCCTCATCGCCAGGTCGAATTTCAGATCGAGCTAGCTCCTGGAGCAGCACCCATAGCTCGAGCACCTTATCGCTTAGCTCCAACCGAATTAGAAGAACTGTCTAAGCAATTGCAAGAACTCTTGGAAAAGGGTTTCATTCGTCCTAGCTCTTCGCCCTGGGGAGCTCCCGTATTGTTTGTGAAGAAGAAAGACGGTACCTTCCACATGTGCATAGATTACCGCGAACTGAACAAGGTGACCGTGAAGAATCGCTATCCTCTCCCACGCATTGACGACATGTTCGATCAGCTGCAAGGGTCGAGCTACTATTCAAAGATTGATCTGAGGTCAGGCTACCATCAACTAAGAGACCGGGACGAGGACGTCTCCAAAACAGCATTCAGAACACGCTACGGCCATTACGAGTTTTTGGTCATGCCATTCGGGCTAACAAACGCGCCTGCAGTCTTCATGGATCTTATGAATAGAGTGTGCAAGCCTTACTTGGATAAGTTCGTGATTGTATTCATCGATGACATTTTGATCTACTCCAAGAGTCAGGAGGAACATGAGCAGCATTTACGACTCATTTTGGAACTCCTTCGAGCAGAACAGCTGTACGCCAAGTTTTCAAAATGTGACTTTTGGCTTCGTGAAGTCCACTTTCTAGGCCACGTGGTAAACAAGGATGGGATTCATGTTGATCCATCTAAGGTAGACTCGATTAAGAACTGGCCTGCACCTCGCACACCAATGGAAATCCGCCAATTCTTGGGTTTGGCGGGCTACTACAGAAGGTTCATCAAAGACTTCTCCAAGATTGCACAACCCCTTACCTCACTAACTCAGAAAGGCGTTATTTATCATTGGGGTAATACACAGGAATCCGCATTCCAGCATTTGAAAGATAGACTTTGTAGCGCACCTATTCTTTCATTGCCAGAGGGCACAAATGATTTCGTGGTTTATTGTGACGCATCAATTCAGGGTCTTGGTTGCGTACTGATGCAACGGGATAAGGTCATTGCTTACGCCTTGCGCCAACTTAAGATTCACAAAAGGAATTACACTACACACGATTTGGAGCTGGGAGCTGTTGTTTTCGCACTCAAGATATGGAGACATTACCTATACGGTACCAAGTGCACCATTTACACCGATCACAGGAGTCTCGAGCATATCTTCAAGCAGAAAGAGTTGAACATGCGACAACGTCGATGGGTCGAGCTATTGAATGATTATGAATGTGCCATCAAGTACCATCCGGGCAAAGCCAATGTTGCGGCCGATGCCCTCAGTCGAAAGGATACTACACCTAGACGCGTACGTGCTTTACAACTCACTATCCAATCTAGTCTTCCTTCACAGATACGAGATGCTCAGGTAGAAGCATTGAAACCAGAAAACGTCAGGGCTGAAGCTCTACGCGGCTCAAGGCAACGATTAGAACAAAAGGAAGACGGCGCTTATTACGTAACAGGATGCATCTGGGTCCCACACTATGGAAACTTACGCGAGCTTGTGATGGATGAAGCACATAAGTCTCGTTACTCGGTACATCCTGGTTCGGATAAGATGTACCACGATCTTAGAACTACGTATTGGTGGCCTAGCATGAAAGCTCACATAGCAACTTACGTTAGCAAATGTCTAACTTCTGCGAGAGTCAAGACCGAATACCAGAAACCATCAGGCCTACTTCAACAACCAGAGATTCCACAATGGAAATGGGAGCAAATTTCCATGGATTTTGTTACTGGCCTACCTAGATCTCAACGTGGGAATGATACTATTTGGGTGATCATGGATCGACTCACAAAGTCTGCACACTTCTTGGCTATCAAGGAAACGGATAAGTTCTCCACTCTCGCATACGTCTATCTTAAAGAAGTGGTTTCGATGCACAGGGTGCCACCCTCCATAACTTCCGATCGTGATGCACGTTTCACTTCAGAACTTTGGCAAGCGATGCACAAATCTTTTGGCTCTCGATTAGACATGAGCACAGCTTATCACCCGCAAACGGATGGGCAGTCTGAACGCACCATCCAAACTCTTGAAGACATGCTTCGTGCATGCGTAATCGATTTCGGCAACGGCTGGGAAAAACATCTTCCTTTGGTGGAGTTTTCGTATAACAACAGTTACCACACCAGCATTCAAGCCGCTCCATTTGAGGCATTGTACGGGCGTAAATGCCGATCACCTCTTTGTTGGGCAGAGGTGGGTGACAGTCAGATCACGGGTCCAGAACTCGTAGTTGATACTACAGAAAGGATTGCTCAGATACGACAACGCATGGCGGCAACTCGCGACCGTCAGAAAGCCTACGCTAATAAACGCAGGAAACCACTCGAGTTCCAAGTTGGGGATCGAGTGCTACTCAAAGTTTCACCCTGGAAGGGTGTGGTTCGCTTTGGCAAACGTGGCAAACTCAATCCGCGATATGTCGGACCATTCGAAATCATTGAGAAGATAGGCAAAATGGCCTACAAACTGAACCTACCAACAGAACTCAGTGCAGTTCACAACGTATTTCACGTCTCAAATCTGAAGAAGTGTCTGTCAGATGAGACCCTCGTAGTTCCTTTGAAGGAGCTCACTATCAATGAACAGTTGCGATTCGTCGAGGAACCAGTTGAAATCACAGACCGAGATGTTAAGGTCCTCAAGCACACCAGAATACCTCTTGTACGAGTTCGTTGGAACTCCCGTCGTGGCCTAGAGTTTACCTAGGAACGAGAAGATCAAATGAAACTCAAGTATCCCCAGTTATTCGGAAACAGTGCAACCACTACTGAGACTGAAGCTACTGTGGAATTTCGGGACGAAATTCCAAACCAACGGGGGGATGATGTGACACCCCAGGAAAAACCAGTAAACTACACAACACAACTAGCTTCCTCAGTAACCACGTGCTAAATTTCGGGATGAAATTTCTTTCAAGTTGGGGATAATGTCACAACTCGAGTTTCCAAGATTCCATCTTCGCATTAATTGCACGATTAATTGTTTAAGTTGTTTGTTTACACGACTTATTTGTTTCACAACTGTACACGTTTGTAATATGTTAAATCGTATTGTGGTTGGTATGTTATATATATGGTGTGCATCACATTTGAGTGTATGTTGAGAATATGTTTCATGTTAATATGGTGTTATGTGTAATTAAAAATGGAACTTTGACCGAACACCCTCTAGCCGAAAACCCCCACCCACTAACGAAAACACTTCATGTGTTTTCGTCCACCTTGAGGCCAATGAAAATAACAGTGGGCTTGGCCCAGTATCGATTAAATAGAGTTTTGGTTATAACCTGTACGCGTGATCAGTATTCGGCAAAAACCCTAATCACTCCTCACCTCCTCTCGCTACCCTATTCTGCCCGAGTTGACTCCTACACCTCTGTTAACAGCTGATGGTAAATTGATTGAAGCTTCACACGTTCTTTTTGGGTGTAAACTCGAACTTATGGGTCAAGTGTTCGACATTGACCTACTTCCCGTTACTCTTGGAAGTTTTGATGTTGTCGTCGGTATTGGTTGGTTGTCTAAGCATCAAGCGAGAATTCTCTGCAAAGAGAAAATCGTACGTATTCCTCTTCCTAGTGGAGAATACTTGTCGGTGCAAGATCATCGTAGTGGTGCAATGGTTGGCATCATTTCAGCTATGAAAGCCCAGAAGTGTTTACGAAAGGGCTACCCTGCTATTTTAGCACTTGTCACTGATACTCAGCCTGAAGAAAGGAAGATAGAAGACTTACCTGTGGTCAGTGAGTTCTCGGATGTATTTCCTGAAGAACTCCCTGGTCTACCTCCACACCGTCAGGTGGAATTTCAGATCGACCTTACACCAGGAGCAGCCCCGATTGCTCGTTCTCCTTATCGTCTTGCACCAGGAGAGTTGCAAGAGCTGTTAAATCAACTCCAAGAACTGTTGGATAAAGGTTTTATCCGACCCAGTTCTTCGCCTTGGGGAGCCCTAGTTCTGTTCGTGAAGAAGAAAGACGGGTCCTTTCATATGTGTATAGATTATCGAGAGCTCAACAAAGTGACAGTCAAGAACCGCTATCCTTTGCCACGTATCGACGATTTGTTTGACCAGTTGCAAGGGTCAAGTTTTTACTCGAAGATTGATTTAAGATCGGGCTATCATCAGATGAGAGTCCGAGAGGAGGATGTTCCAAAAACAGCTTTTCGAACGCGGTATGGCCATTATGAGTTTCTGGTTATGCCCTTCGGGTTGACAAAGGCACCAGCGATTTTCATGGACCTTATGAATCGTGTGTGCAAACCGTATCTCGGCGATTTCGTCATTGTGTTTATCGATGACATCTTGATTTACTCTAAGAGCAAGGAAGACCACGAGCGACACTTGCGGCTTATCTTGGAGCTCCTGAGGAAGGAGCAACTCTACGCAAAATTCTCTAAGTGTGATTTCTGGATTCGAGAAGTCCACTTCCTTGGTCAAATTGTTAATGAAATGGGGATACATGTAGATCTTGCTAAGATTGATGCTATCAGGAATTAGGCGGCACCGAAGAATCCTTCGGAGGTGCGATGATTTCTCAGCCTCGCTGGGTACTATCGCATATTTATTCAAGATTTCTCAAAGATCGCTCAACCTCTTACCTCGTTGACACAGAAAGGTGTTGTATATTCTTGGGGAACGAAGCAGGAAGATGCCTTCCAACTTTTAAAACAAAAACTATGCAGTGCACCGATATTGTCATTACCTGAAGGAACCAAGGATTTTGTGGTATATTGTGATGCTTCTATTCAGGGTCTCGGTTGCGTGCTGATGCAACGCGAGAAGGTGATAGCTTACACTTCTCGACAACTGAAGGTTCATGAGAAGAATTACACAACTCACGACTTGGAACTAGGAGCTATGGTCTTTGCGCTGAAAATTTGGAGGCATTACCTATACGGTACCAAATGCACTATTTATACCGACCATAGGAGCCTCTAGCATATTTTCGATCAGAAAGAGTTGAACATGCGACAACATAGATGGGTAGAACTCTTAAATGATTATGACTGTGCCATCAAGTATCATCCAGGCAAGGCTAACGTTGTAGCTGATGCCCTCAGTCGAAAGGAGGCAAAACCCAAACGTGTACGAGCCTTGCAGCTCACTATACACTCAAACCTCCCTGACCAGATCCGTTCTGCTCAAACTGAAGCGTTGAAGGAAGAGAACATTAAATCGGAGTATTTACGGGGCATGGAGAAACGACTCGTAGAGAGATCTGACGGCATTTACTATTTCATGGAACGGATATGGGTTCCATTGTTTGGAAATCTTACAGAGTTCGTCATGGACGAAGCACACAAGTCTCGCTACTCTGTACAGCCAGGTTCAGATAAGATGTATCAGGACCTCAAAGTCTTATATTGGTGGCTGTCACACCATTTTCTTAGGTGGAAGCACGAGGTGTGATCATGAAAGGTTTTCATTGCATACGATTGGTAAACATAATACATGCTCATAAAAATAACTTCAAACACCATTATCATTACATAACAGAAAACATAGTTTAAGTTTTTACATCATGAGACAACATATTGTCTGGAAGTCTACAACTTTATTTAAGGATAAACATAAACAACATCCAGGAGCATGAGTAAGACCGCGCGCACATCCACTTTTAGTTACCTGAAATACATGTGAGTTTTTGGAAAAACGTCAACATAATGTTGGTGTGAATTCATGCAATTTGTATTTCAAGCTAGTATACTTTGTATGAAAACGTGATATGTGTCTTGTAAAAATAAGGTATTCTTGTGTAAGTAAAGTACTCTTGTATAAATAAAGTATTCTTGTGGTATGAACCAAATAAAGTATTCTTGTGTACGAACCTCGTACAAATAAAGTATTCTTGTGGTATGAACTATAAAGTATTCTTGTATGTATCAGGGTTGTTAATGGGTTGCAAGGCCATTAACGTGTGGCACGACATAGGAAGTCACCAAACCATAGGCATTTTTCTAGTTGTCGATTCACGACGAAGACACAAAAGCACTACTCGGTACTAGTTTTCACCAAGAGTGTGGCTGCCCGGTCACCCGTTAGATCTAACCTTTTGTTCTGCGGTCTAAGTATGTACACGATTAATGGTGCTTATGGTACCCTATTCGTGACACGATTTCTCGTATCATTCCTCAAAACGCATCATACTTGGTACTAGTTATCACCAAGGGTGCTTCTTGTTTTTGTATCCATCATACCATTTATAAACATTGTAACATTTGTAACATGTATTTCACCCCCGAAGTTATAAAACTGAAAACAGTTAAAAGAAAAGGGGGAGCATGAACTCACAGCTTTGTGTTCCTTGCGTCGAAAACTTCACCGGATTTGCTTAATTAACTTCGTGACCTATACGTGTTTTCTTAACGTTAGCCACTAGACTTGTATCGCACAAGTACAGTCACTATCTTTTGTATATGTTTTCTTGTGTTAAAAATAATTTATATTTTTAACTATGTATCTTACTTATATTATTTTCTCAAAAATAAATATAAGTATCTTGTATTTTGCACCCGAATTATGTATTTTGTTCAATACTTCATTTAATGTTCATAACTTGTCCAAGTTATTTATTCTATCAAGTAATATATTTTCATAAATATATTCTCTTGTATTTGTCTAAGTATGTTGTATGTGTATTTTTGTATCTTCACTTCTTACGAGTATTTAGTGTATCTTCAAGCCCTAATACACTATTACGTGCAATACATACTACATACGCTTAGCACAAAATTTGGTGATCAAATATATATATTTTTCTCACAAATATACATACTTAATATCCATTTTTATTTTTGAAGAAATCCTCATTTCTTAACACAAAAGTTTGGGAAACCTTGGTAAATGTTTTTAGATACATTTTTAGGGAATAAGTTTCCCAAAAACTTATATTTTTCTAAGTGTCAAAATTTATAAAAATTTTGACATAGGTTCCCCTAAAAATGGAGGTTTCCCATGTTTTCAAAACATGTGTTTATTTTCTTTTAAATCATCATCAAGCATCAACAACTCATTCAAGTCTTACTACAAGCCAAAATCATGTAAATCACACTATATCATGAACTTGAAGTTTTTGTAAAAACTTGTAGCAACTTACCATGTTATTTAGTAGGTTTAGTTACCCTTAATAACATGGTTGTTTGTTTGTAACTCACATTATTAAAAGATTTGGTCCTTTACAACTTGTAATTAAATTTTACAAAAATGTTTATTTGTAACATTTTCTTGTTTCTCTAGTATTTTACACTTATTTCATTACCAAAAATAGTGTAAGTTTGAGTAAAAACCAAGATTTTCAAAAAATCATATTCTAAACTTGGTTCTTTTGGAAAAGTCATTCACCAGTCTTGAAGCTATAAGTTTACTAGCTCACTATAATGATCATTTTTCAAGAAATCATTTTAAGTCTTCAAATTCATGTTTAGTCATGAAGATGATTATTTTATGTTGTTACATAATCATCCTTCCACTTGCTAGATCATGTGTTTAATCACAATCTAGCAAGCTTTATGTGATGGTTAACATCATTATCTCAAATAAACAACAACAAATATCACACATATGCAAAACATCACCATTTCATCAAGATTCATCATATATATAAGCTTTATGTTCAAGTTTCATGAATATGTCTTTTAATGGTTCTAGTGATTTCAACATAATATATCTTTTAACCACTAAAAATAGAAGTAAATGAGAGTGTTCAAGATGCTTACAACTAGCTTAAAGCTAGGGAAGTAACAAGATGAAGATTGAGTGGTTAAAAGCAAACGAGTGAGGTCCTTTAAGTTCCACTTGCACCGAGCTTCCTTAATCACCTCCTTGCACCTTAAATCAAGCTTGGAATGGATGAAAATGGATGGTGTAAGGGGTGGATGTGAGCCATGAATCAAGGAGAGGGGAGGAGGGGGTTGAGGGTGATGAAGAAGATGATAGGAACTAGTGAACTTATAATCTTTAATTGTTATTATCCCATGGTCCTCTTGTCCCCCAAAGTACAACAAGATCCATCATAATCCCAAGGAAGAGATTTACTAGAGATTTAGGAAAGATTTTGAGAAATCTTTCATGTGGGGTCCCTTAGGGGACGGTTATCACAAAAGGGGGGGGGGGGGGGGTAACTTGTAAATTGTTGTGGTAAAGGTAATTAGTGGAAGGTAAATAGTAAAGTCTAGGGTTCAGTGTGTTACATGCTTTATGTAGAAAGTTTAAGTGTTCGGGAACCAATACTAGCTCAGAAAAATAAAAACAATGCTTCTAGCAATATTTTTATGTTCCGGGTAATGTCCGGTTGTTCGGTTAAATACCGGTTCGTTAAAGTGCTAAATTGCACCGTTTAGTGTCTTTTATGTACCTTCTTGTAACCCTTTTAATTCCCAACACTTAGGAGGGTATTCTGGATAATAAAACATGAATTCTGCATAATAATTATGTGTTAAAAGCTGATTTATAGCTGAATTTAATAAAATTATGCACTTAAAGTGCGTTTCGGGTGCTTTTTAGTGCGTATTTTAGCTTCCGGAAAGTCTACATATTAACCCTTGTATGTACTCTTGGGTTTTAATGTATTCATGTCGTTGGACCGACACCTAGGCTCCAATTCTATTGTCTAACCACTTTCTGCAGAATTGTTGACACAATATGTCTTACCGGTGAGTTTACTAGTATTTCTGACGCAACGCTCTTTATTAATGCATAAGGTAATTCTTGTTGTATAAAACGTGCATGAATTCACTTGTTTAGTATGTAATTAGACAATGTTGACATTTAAGCACATAATTGCAGTCATTAAATAATAATTAAAGTGTACGGAAATTACCGGTTTGGTGCCAGTTGTCACAGTCTCCCCCCGTTAAAGGAATTTCGTCCCAAAATTCAGGTTGAGCTGACTCTTGCAGGAGTCTTCTTGAACAGGTGGGGGTACTTTTCTTTGAACTGGTCTTCACATTCCCATGTGTACTCGGGACCGTGCTTAGAGTTCCAACGTACTTTGACAAGTTTCACACTGCTCCTCCTGGTCTTGTTGACTTTCCAGTCAGTAACCTCAACGGGTTGTTCTGTAAATCGGAGGGCGTCATCAATATGTACTTCATCCGCAGGGATGATCGCGTTTTCTTGTGTTGGACTCTTCTTGAGGTTGGATACATGAAACGTATCATGTACTCCATTAAGTTCTTCCGGTAATTCCAACTTGTACGCCACAGTACCAATTCTTTCCAAGATTCTGAATGGTCCGATGTATCGTGGATTCAGCTTTCCACGCTTTCCAAATCTTACTACGCCATTCCAAGGTGAGACTTTTAACAACACTTTGTCTCCCACCTCGAATTCTAATGGTTTTCGTCTTCGATCAGCGTAGCTCTTTTGTCGATCTCAAGCCGCCTTAATGCGCTCTCGGATCTGCATAATCTTGTCGGTTGTCTCTTGTACAAGTTCAGGACCAACCATGCGTTTATCTCCAGCGTCTGTCCAACATAAGGGCGATCGGCACTTGCGGCCATACAGAGCTTCAAACGGTGTGGCTTTTATGCTTGTATGATAACTGTTATTGTAGGAAAAACTCAACTAAAGGTAGATGAGTATCCCAGCTGCCGCCTAGGTCCATGACACATGCGCGAAGCATATCTTCTAGTGTTTGTATAGTCCGTTCGCTCTGACCGTCTGTTTGTGGATGGAATGCCGTGCTTAGATCTAATTGAGATCCAAAGGCTTCCTGAAAGGATTGCCAGATTCTTGAGACAAAGCGTCCATCTCTGTCTGAAATAATTGAGATAGGCACTCCATGCCGTGCCATAATTTCTTTTAAGTATATTTCAGCAAGCTTTCCCGTGCTATCCTTTTCTCGGATCGGTAGGAAATGCGCAGATTTCGTTAACCGATCGACTATCACCCATATCATGTCATGCCCTCTAGGGGTCCTGGGTAATTTTGTTATGAAGTCCATCGAGATTTGCTCCCACTTCCACATGGGTATCTCTGGTTGTTGCAGTAGACCGGACGGTTTCTGATATTCAGCCTTAACCTTAGCACAGGTTAGCCACTTTCCAACATAAACAGCAACATCGCTTTTAAGTCTCGGCCACCAATAGTAGTCTTTCAAGTCTTGATACATTTTGTCCGATCCTGGATGGATCGAATATCTCGATTTGTGTGCTTCGTCAAGGATGACTTCTCGAATACCGCCATAGAGCGGAACCCAAATACGCTTCTTAAAGTATAAGGTTCCCTCTTTATTTGGCACCATATATTTCAACATACCCCGGAGTTATTCAGCTTTACGGTTTTCCATCTTAAGGGCTTCTTGTTGTGCGTCACGAATGCGTGCAGTGAGGTTCGTTCGAATAGTCATTTCCAATGCTCGAACCCTTAGGGTCTTAACCCTTTCTTTTCGACTTAGCGCGTCTGCTACAACGTTTGCTTTTCCAGGATGGTACTTAATCTCACAGTCATAATCGTTTAGTAGCTCGACCCATCGTCGCTAACGCATGTCTAATTCCTTTTGTTCAAGTATGTGTTGCAGGCTTTTGTGATCTGTGAAGATTGTACATCGAGTACCATATAAATAATGTCGCCAGATCTTCAAGGCGAATACCACCGCACCTAGTTCCAAGTCGTGCGTGGTGTAATTCCTTTCACGTACCTTCAATTGCCTGGAAGCGTAAGCGATGACTTTTTGGCGTTGCATAAGCACACAACCCAAGCCTTGTCGTGAAGCGTCGCAGTATACCACGAAGTCTTCAGTGCCTTCGGGTAAGGACAGTATCGGTGCATCGCATAGCTTATTTTTGAGCAGTTGGAAGGCTTCTTCCTGCTTGTCACCCCAGTCGTACTTCTTGTCTTTCCGTGTAAGGGTAGTTAGCGGTTGAGCTATCTTTGAGAAATTCTCGATGAATCGCCGATAATAGCCCGCTAAACCCAAAAATTGTCGAACTTCAGTTGGGGTTTTGGGCGCTTCCCAATTCTTTATTGCCTCTATTTTGGATGGGTCTACATGAATGCCCTTCTCATTCACAACGTGACCAAGAAATTGTACTTCGCGAATCCAAAATTCGCACTTGGAGAATTTCGCATAAAGTTTCTCTTTCTTCAGTAATTCCAAAATGGTTCTGAGGTGTTGCTCATGCTCTTCTTTCGTTCGCGAGTAAATCAGGATATCATCGATAAACACAATCACGAATTTATCGAGATATGGTTTGCATACGCGGTTCATTAGATCCATAAATACCGCTGGCGCGTTCGTCAGTCCGAATGGCATCACAAGAAACTCGTAATACCCATAGCGTGTTCTGAATGCAGTCTTTGGCACGCTTTCCTGTTGGATTCTTAACTGATGGTATCCAGATCGAAGATCAATCTTGGAATAATAGCTCGATCCTTGCAACTGATCGAATAAGTCATCAATCCTCGGTAGTGGATACCGATTCTTGATTGTGAGCTTGTTCAGTTCTCTGTAATCGATACACATCCGCAGAGTTCCATCCTTTTTCTTCACGAACAATACTGGAGCTCCCCAAGGTGAGAAGCTTGGCCTTATGAATCCCTTATCCAACAACTCCTGGAGTTGTGTGGATAATTCTTGCATTTCGGATGGTGCAAGCCGATAGGGTGCCTTGGCTACAGGAGCGTCTCCTTGAACCAAGTCTATACGGAATTCGACTTGTCGTTGCGGAGGTAGTCCTGGTAGATCTTCAGGAAAAACATCAGGGAATTCCTTCACCACGGGAATGTCTTCGAGTTTCGGCTCTTCAGCTTTCTTATCTACAACGTGCGCTAGGAAAGCAACACATCCTTTCCTTAAGCACTTCTGTGCCTTCATACAACTGATGATTCGTAGAGGCGCGTCTCGTTTTTCTCCATGCATGATGAGAGTTTCACCATTCGCTAAAGGGACGCGAATGATTTTCTCATGAAAAAATAACTTCAGCTTTGTTCTTGGACAACCAGTCCATTCCGACCACTACATCGAACCTACCCAATTGAATAGGTAAGAGGTCGATGCTAAAACTTCGTTCACCAAGTTCCAATGTGCAACCTCTAAGAACTTCGCCTGATTCAACAAGTTTACCATTGGCTAGCTCTATGGAATAAGGAATGTCTAATCTACTAGATTCTATTCCAAGCATACGTTTAAATTCCACAGACAAGAAGCTATAGTCGGCACCAGTGTCAAATAATATGGATGCAAAGCGATTGTTAATGAGAAACGTACCGGTGACCACATTAGGGTCCTCGCATGCGTTCTTTGCTCCAATCATAAATGCTCGTGCTTGAGCGTTGTTCCCCTTTGGGCAGTCTTTCATGAAATGCTCTTTGCTTCCACAACTGAAGCAACCTTGGTTCTGCCCCTTTCCGTTACCATTCCTGTTACCAGCACCATTTCCATTCCGGTTCTTTCCTTTTCCCCAACAATCCTCAGCATAGTGACCCAACTTTCCACACTTGTCGCATCTTGGAATGCGACAAACCCCTTCGTGATGACACTTGCAATTGTTGCAAGTGGGCAGAGTGCCCAGGTACCTTTTGGCAGGAGCGTCATTCATGGTTGCAAGAGTTTTCGCCTCCTGAGGCAGGTTAGTGTCACACTTCTTGTTGTTGAAACCTTTGTTGTTGGAACCTTTGTTGTTGTTGCGGGTTGCTTGGTTCAGATTCGCATGTTTCGTTTTCTTTTCACCTGACGACTCAGCATGCGTCTCGGTCTTTTCTGTTGGGTTTAGCTACAACTTCTTCATTCGAACACAATCTTCAGTAAGGCTGACAGCCAGAGTTACAGCCTCAGTGATTGTTTGAGGTTTGGCCGAAGTTACCATGCCGCGAAATTCTGAGGCCAATCCGCCAATGTAGCGTTCAACGCGCTTAAATTCAGGAGTTACCATATAGGGGATCACCCTAGATAAGTCGTGGAACCTTCGAGTATAACCAGTAATGTCTGCACCTTCCATGGTCAAGTGCCAGCACTCAGTCTCCAACCTTTGGAGTTCAGCACGAGAGCAATACTTTTCTCTCATTCTTTCCTTCAGTTCATCCCAAGTCAGGCCATAAGCGGCATCATCACCCAGGGTTTGGACTTGCAAGTTCCACCAAGTCAAAGCTTCATCGACAAACAACCCAGTAGCAAAAGTGACTTGCTGATCCGCGGTACACTTGCTCATGCGGATAGTAGCTTCAATCTTCTTCGTCCAGCGTACAAACGTTACTGCACCTCCTGTGCCATCGTAGTTCATCGGTTTGCAGTCGAGAAACTGCTTAAAAGTGCAGCCCTGAGCTGCGTTTCCTCGAGATGAATCTCCATTCCCATTGCGTCTTGCATTGCTTGGTCCTCCACTTTGTTCAGTACGATTTGCCTCGTACTGGGCGATAGCTGCGGAGATCCTTTCTTCCAGTAGAGCGTTCAGCTCTTCAGCAGTTCTTGGCAGTGGGGGAGGAGGAGGTTGATCATGAGCGTTCACAGCTCTTCTGGGTGCTATGTTCTGACAGAACATAACACAAAAGGGTTAGACATTTGTTTGATATTGTCATACGAGTTAGTGGCAATACATACATACAGGCATATACCACTTAAGTGACATCAAACAATCAGCCAAATGTATCAATTCATACAGCAACAAACATGCATAAATACTATTGTGTCACGTTTGACCTTTTCTTGTACTGAGGGAATCTATACGTGACAAGACTTGCGGTGGTTTCTGTGCACTGAATTCCATAATTATGTATGCATCCATAATTATGTAACTCCTTGCACAGTCCGCACAGTTCGTTTCATCCTCGTATTTCTTCCTTCAGATAGGTCACTGTTTTCAGGTAAAGTCACGTATACCTGTGACATTCTACTTCTAGTATATGTATATGTCAATTATCACACATAATTGCAAGTAATTCTTAATCACAGACAAGTGCTACCCCAGTGCACCCTAAATCTCGTAGTGTCTTTTCTTGACTCTTGTAAACAGTTTCAGGTAGTGGATGTCGCGGAAAGTTTTATGCAATGAAAACTTTTTGAAAAATTATTTTCTTAGGCGGAAGCACGAGGTGTGATCATGAAAGGTTTTCATTGCATACGATTGGTAAACATACTACATGCTCATAAAAATAACTTCAAACACCATTATCATTACATAACGGAAAACATAGTTTAAGTTTTTACATCATGAGACAACATATTGTCTGGAAGTCTACAACTTTATTTAAGGATAAACATAAACAACATCCAGGAGCATGAGTAAGACCGCGCGCACATCCACTTTTAGTTACCTGAAATACATGTGAGTTTTTGGAAAAACGTCAACATAATGTTGGTGTGAATTCATGCAGTTTGTATTTCACGCTAGTATACTTTGTATGAAAACGTGATATGTGTCTTGTAAAAATAAGGTATTCTTGTGTAAGTAAAGTACTCTTGTATAAATAAAGTATTCTTGTGGTATGAACCAAATAAAGTATTCTTGTGTACGAACCTCGTACAAATAAAGTATTCTTGTGGTATGAACTATAAAGTATTCTTGTATGTATCAGGGTTGTTAATGGGTTGCAAGGCCATTAACATGTGGCACGACATAGGAAGTCACCAAACCATAGGCATTTTTCTAGTTTTCGATTCACGACGAAGACACAAAAGCACTACTCGGTACTAGTTTTCACCAAGAGTGTGACTGCCCGGTCACCCGTTACATCTAACCTTTTGTTCTGCGGTCTAAGTATGTACACGATTAATGGTGCTTATGGTACCCTATTCGTGACACGATTTCTCGTATCATTACTCGTATCATTCCTCAAAACGCATCATACTTGGTACTAGTTATCACCAAGGGTGCTTCTTGTTTTTGTATCCATCATACCATTTATAAACATTGTAACATTTGTAACATGTATTTCACCCCCGAAGTTATAAAACTGAAAACAGTTAAAAGAAAAGGGGGAGCATGAACTCACAACTTTGTGTTCCTTGCGTCGAAAACTTCACCGGATTTGCTTAATTAACTTCGTGACCTATACGTGTTTTCTTAACGTTAGCCACTAGACTTGTATCGCACAAGTACAGTCACTATCTTTTGTATATGTTTTCTTGTGTTAAAAATAATTTATATTTTTAACTATGTATCTTACTTATATTATTTTCTCAAAAATAAATATAAGTATCTTGTATTTTGCACCCGAATTATGTATTTTGTTCAATACTTCATTTAATGTTCATAACTTGTCCAAGTTATTTATTCTATCAAGTAATATATTTTCATAAATATATTCTCTTGTATTTGTCTAAGTATGTTGTATGTGTATTTTTGTATCTTCACTTCTTACGAGTATTTAGTGTATCTTCAAGCCCTAATACACTATTACGTGCAATACATACTACATACGCTTAGCACAAAATTTGGTGATCAAATATATATATTTTTCTCACAAATATACATACTTAATATCCATTTTTATTTTTGAAGAAATCCTCATTTCTTAACACAAAAGTTTGGGAAACCTTGGTAAATGTTTTTAGATACATTTTTAGGGAATAAGTTTCCCAAAAACTTATATTTTTCTAAGTGTCAAAATTTATAAAAATTTTGACATAGGTTCCCCTAAAAATGGAGGTTTCCCATGTTTTCAAAACATGTGTTTATTTTCTTTTAAATCATCATCAAGCATCAACAACTCATTCAAGTCTTACTACAAGCCAAAATCATGTAAATCACACTATATCATAAACTTGAAGTTTTTGTAAAAACTGGTAGCAACTTACCATGTTATTTAGTAGGTTTAGTTACCCTTAAAAACATGGTTGTTTGTTTGTAACTCACATTATTAAAAGATTTGGTCCTTTACAACTTGTAATTAAATTTTACAAAAATGTTTATTTGTAACATCTTCTTGTTTCTCTAGTATTTTACACTTATTTCATTACCAAAAATAGTGTAAGTTTGAGTAAAAACCAAGATTTTCAAAAAATCATATTCTAAACTTGGTTCTTTTGGAAAAGTCATTCACCAGTCTTGAAGCTATAAGTTTACTAGCTCACTATAATGATCATTTTTCAAGAAATCATTTTAAGTCTTCAAATTCATGTTTAGTCATGAAGATGATTATTTTATGTTCTTACATAATCATCCTTCTACTTGCTAGATCATGTGTTTAATCACAATCTAGCAAGCTTTATGTGATGGTTAACATCATTATCTCAAATAAACAACAACAAATATCACACATATGCAAAACATCACCATTTCATCAAGATTCATCATATATATAAGTTTTATGTTCAAGTTTCATGAATATGTCTTTTAATGGTTCTAGTGATTTCAACATAATATATCTTTTAACCACTAAAAATAGAAGTAAATGAGAGTGTTCAAGATGCTTACAACTAGCTTAAAGCCAGGGAAGTAACAAGATGAAGATTGAGTGGTTAAAAGCAAACGAGTGAGGTCCTTTAAGTTCCACTTGCACCGAGCTTCCTTAATCACCTCCTTGCACCTTAAATCAAGCTTGGAATGGATGAAAATGGATGGTGTAAGGGGGTGGATGTGAGCCATGAATCAAGGAGAGGGGAGAATGGGGTTGAGGGTGATGAAGAAGATGATAGGAACTAGTGAACTTATAATCTTTAATTGTTATTATCCCATGGTCCTCTTGTCCCCCAAAGTACAACAAGATCCATCATAATCCCAAGGAAGAGATTTACCAGAGATTTAGGAAATATTTTGAGAAATCTTTGGTGTGGGGTCCCTTAGGGGACGGTTATCACAAAAGGGGTGGGGGGGGGGGGTAACTTGTAAATTGTTGTGGTAAAGGTAATTAGTGGAAGGTAAATAGTGAAGTCTAGGTTTTAGTGTGTTACATGCTTTATGTAGAAATTTTAAGTGTTCGGGAACCAATACTAGCTCAAAAAAATAAAAACAATGCTTCTAGCAATATTTTTATGTTCCGGGTAATGTCCGGTTGTTCGGTTAAATACCGGTTCGTTAAAGTGCTAAATTGCACCGTTTAGTGTCTTTTATGTACCTTTTTGTAACCCTTTTAATTCCCAACACTTAGGAGGGTATTCTGGATAATAAAACATGAATTCTGCATAATAATTATGTGTTAAAAGCTGATTTATAGCTGAATTTAATAAAATTCTGCACTTAAAGTGCGTTTCGGGTGCTTTTTAGTGCGTATTTTAGCTTCCGGAAAGTCTACATATTAACCCTTGTATGTACTCTTGAGTTTTAATGTATTCTTGTCGTTGGACCTACACCTAGGCTCCAATTCTATTGTCTAACCGCTTTCTGCAGAATTGTTGACACAATATGTCTTACCGGTGAGTTTACTAGTATTTTTGACGCAACGCTGTTCATTAATGCATAAGGTAATTCTTGTAGTATAAAACGTGCATGAATTCACTTGTTTAGTATGTAATTAGACAATGTTGACATTTAAGCACATAATTGCAGTCATTAAATAATAATTAAAGTGTACGGAAATTACCGGTTTGGTGCCAGTTGTCACAGTGGCCGAAGATGAAGGCTCACATCACGACGTATGTAAGTAAGTGATTGACTTGTGCAAAAGTCAAGGTAGAGTATCAGAAACCCTCAGGCCTGCTTCAGCAACCAGAAATACACATGTGGAAATGGGAGCAAATTGCCATGGATTTCGTCACTGGTCTACCAAGAACTCAAAATGGAAACGATACAATTTGGGTGATCGTTGATTGTCTCACGAAGTCAGCACACTTTCTAGCAATCAAGGAAACGGATAAGTTCTCACAACTCACTGCTGTCTATCTAAAGGAGGTGGTTTCTAGGCATGGAGTGCCAACCTCTATTATTTCTGATCGTGACCCGCGTTTTATATCAGATATATGGCAGTCGATGCATAAAGCATTCGGCTCACGTCTCGACATGAGTACCGCTTATCACCCACAGACGGATGGTCAAAGTGAACGAACCATCCAGACACTTGAAGACATGATGCGAGCATGTGTGGTCGATTTTGGTAAGGGTGGGAGAAACACTTGCCGTTGATAGAGTTCTCTTACAACAATAGCTACCATACCAGCATCCAGGCAGCTCTGTTCGAAGCATTGTACGGGCAGAAATGCCGCTCTCCTCTTTGTTGGGCTGAGGTGGGTGACAGCCAGATCACAGGTCCGGAACTTGTACTTGAAACTTCAGAGAAGATTGTCCAGATCAGGAATCGTATGGCGGCAGCGCGTGACCGTCAGAAAAGCTACGCTGACAAGCGTAGGAAACCCTTAGAGTTCGCTGTAGGCGATCGCGTTATGTTGAAAGTCTCGCCCTGGAAGGGTGTGGTGCGCTTTGGGAAGCGCAGCAAGCTTAATCCACGTTATGTTGGGCCATTCAAAATTTTGGAACGTAATGGTAAAGTGGCTTACAAGCTCGAGTTACCTGCTGAGTTGGGTAACGTTCATGATGTCTTCCATGTTTCGCAACTAAAGAAGTGTTTGTCCGATGAAACACTTGTGGTACCACTCCTAGAACTAAAGATCGACGAAAAATTGCATTTTGTTGAAGAGTCCATTGAAATCATGGATCGGGAAGTTAAGGTTCCTAAGCACAGTCGGATTCCAATTGTGAGAGTCCGTTGGAACTCCAGACGTGGACCGGAGTTCACGTGGGAGCGCGAAGATCAGATGAAGCTCAAGTATCCTCAGTTATTCCCAACGGACCAATCTTAATCTGATGCAACTGGTGAATTTCGGGACGGAATTCCCTTTCAAGTTGGGGATGATGTGGCACCTGCGGAAAATCCACAGTCATCCTGATCTAGCACCTTGCCGCGTGGAGTTACTTATCAAATTTCAGGATGAAATTTCTTTTAAGTTGGGGATGATGTGACAACCCGAGATTTCAAGGTCTTCCTCTACGCATCACTTGTTTCACAATCTTGTTTTCCTAGTTCATTTTACGATGTATCTTGTGCGTGATATTGGATTGATTAAAGTATTGTTACGTTTGAGTATTGCATAAAACTTAAGTATGGTGTAATGTTTATAATTAGGCTTAACCCGGATTGAGGAACACATTCGACGAAGAGTAGTCCTTCGTCACAACAACCCCTCGACGAAGAGTGGTCCTTCGTCATAATCAACCTTCGACAAAGGTTGATTCTTCATCACTCACACATCACAGTGAAGATTGTACTTCGCCAAGAGGATCTTCGCCAAAAAGGGCCCTCGGCCCAGGTTACCCGAGGCCCAGAAGCGTCTGATTTTCATTGTATACGTAAAACCCCTCATAACCTGTAACCGCCAGTATCAAACCCTAAAGCACTCTCTTTCTCTTCTTCCTGTGTGACGGCATTTGTGAGTCTCGAAGCCTCTCCATCTCGAGTAATCTAATCCCCTCGGTATCACGGTTAGTGAGATATTGATCGAATGATTCATGTTCTTTTGTGAGATTTTGAGAGGAATAAATCTTTTGGGTAAAAACTGGAATGTTAGATAATACACTCATTTCCTATCACCTTAAGTCCCATCATATACCGAATAGTTACCTGAGAGGTAACGGGGTATTAGTTGATAGCGCTATTAGGCTTGGCAACCTCACACCGTACCTGAGAGGACGGGCATAATGACCTTAATCGACCAATGCTTAGATAAGGGGCATTGGGGACGGGCAAAACAATCTGGAAGCCATCTTGTACGGTACTCGAGTTATTATCAAAATTATAATCAACGAACGGAACTAAACACTTGGTAACTAACGTTTTCGTAAAACTATGAACTCACCAGCGTTGTCTGATACACTTGTTGCATGCTCGCAGGTCGTTAGGTACTATGGATAAGGAACTTGCTATCTGGGATTGCTGGAGTGGTCATGGGCCGCACTGCTTGGATATGCATGACTTGTTTAATGATTTCACATACATTTGGTTTGAAATGTTTAAACAGTGAATTACTACTTGCTTCCGCTGAACATGTTAAACTTGAATTATGTTTATGAATGTTTTAACATTATGAATGGAAACTTTGTCTTATAACTTGATATTAGTTCAATGTGATTGGTGGCTAGATCTCGGTACGTCACACGCCTAGCGGGGACACCGCATGTGGTATTTTGGGGGTGTGACACATGTTATTTACTCATTTCATATATTCGCACGTTAAAATTCATTTGTATTTAACACCTCCAATATATATATATATGGGAAAGATAAATCGAAAACCAATGTGAGTTGAGAAACCCCAAATAAACCCTATGTAACATTTTTATTTTTATTTTTCTAAAAAAATAGGGAATGTAACATACATGTACTCGCACATTTTTATGAAAAAAATGAAAAAAAAAAGCCTACTAGTTTTTTTTTAATGTTCAAAATTTGTATGTTACATTTTTTTGGACATATATATTATGTAATATGAATTTTTTAACATTTAAAAAAAACTACCCGGTGTCTTTTTGTTTTTCTTTTATAAAAATGTTTCAATATATATATATATATATGTATGTATATATATGTATGTATGTATTACAGGGTAGGGTTTGGTTACAAAGTCTATTTTTCCTACAAGGACCCATTGGCCTTTGCATAGGCCCTTGTGGTACATGTGGTTGAAATTGTTGCTGTGGCATCGGTTGGTATTGAATTAAAAAAAAATACTCAAAACCCACAAATAACAGAATGAAGATCAATAAAACACAATATACAAACCCTAGCAGTCTATAGAAACTTCAAACACACCATCATAGAACTATGAATATAAAACACAACATGATAATCAACATAAAACATACTAATGTTAGTCATTCAATAATCAAAACCTTATCATTCAAAACACAATACAAAACCCACAAGTATGACGTTTTAGTAATCTTCACGTTGTTATTTGTGGGTTTTGAGTGTGTCATATGGCTGGAATTGTGGTGTTTTATGACTTTGTACACTTTGTAGGAAAAATGGACTTTGTAACTCTCACCCATATATTACATTTCCTATTTTTTTAGAAAAAAATAAAAATGTTACATGGGTTTTTTATAAAGGTTTTTTGAATTTACACAACTCAAGTAGGATATATATATATATAGGGTCGGGATTTAGAGAAAACGGTGGAAAGTGTGAGAACGGTGAGAACGCTTATGGATCGTCCGATCAAAACAATCTATGGACTAGATTGGCGTGGTGACGTTTTCGTAAATAACATCAATTTTATTACGTGGACGCGCTTCATTAAGGGTAAAAGCGTCTTTTGACTACTCCAAACAAAACGTCATCTCATGAAAATAAAACGCCAAACAAAAATCACACACCATTCTAACTAAAAACGCCATTAGATATAAAACGCCAAACTTAATTATAGTAAAATCCCGCCTAAAAAACAGCCAAAAAATCCTATATATACAACAACTCAGACCTTCAATTAAAAACACAAACAAAAACCCCAAACGTCATATTTAATATATACCATTCGTCTGATAAACGCCAGAAAACCCAAACATCAAATATATTGTTGTCAATAAAGTGTAGCTGTATGAGGTGGACAACATTGTCAGTTATCTTTCTTAACTGAGGATTAACAATGTTATCCATCACCATACATCAACACTTTATTGATTTTAGCATGATCAAATTTACTGTTTTAAGATGGTTTATTTTGTGGCGTTCTTTTTCTCGGTAAAACGCCAAAAAAGATAACATTTTGGCTGAAAGGGTGTAAACTCAATAATATTTTCCTGCATGAGATGAACAAAAATTATAGAAAAAGAGACTGATTTCAGACTTTGTGTTACCAAACGGCGACAAAAAAAATACTTCAAAAAACAAAAATAAAAAAAATCATACGAAAGTCGAAACAACCAGTGAAGATGATTCAAAAGAAGAAAGAGACTGGTGACAGTGAAGATTTGGAAGATCAATATTTATTTTGTTTAATTTTCTTTTTCATTTGATTGTTATATAATAACAACGTCATATCTAATAAAAACGCCAAAAAGCCAAATGTCTTACACCTTTGGCGTTTATCAAATCATCATAAAATTACTTTGGACAAGTATTATAAAAAACCAAAAAAAATAATAATAATAAAATAGATAAAAAACAAACTTGAAAATGTAACTAGAAACAGTAACTATAAATCAGTAATACTGAAGATAGGGAAAATTTATTATATTAGAATCTAAAACGCCAAACTTGAAAGATGGGACGTGTTACAGACTTCAGAGATAAAGCTTGTCAAAAACAATAATTACAAACAGTAACTGAAAAGACTAATACTTTATTATAATAACGCACCGCCTAACTTAGGCGCCAAAAAGAGATCCTATAAAATGATACGTCTC
The DNA here is from genome assembly GCA_030545235.1 of Helianthus tuberosus. NCBI lineage: Eukaryota > Viridiplantae > Streptophyta > Magnoliopsida > Asterales > Asteraceae > Helianthus > Helianthus tuberosus. The sequence continues at coordinate 31,240,931 of CM060383.1, read as the reverse complement.
AGCAATTTCCATTTGATCAAACAAAAAAAAAAAACAAACGCCAATACTAATAAATACCACTCATTATAAAACGCCAAAAAAATCAAAGATGGCTAATATGCTTTCTTGGATATTCAGTATTGTTATTCGGGAAGTTTCACTGAATGAATTGTTAGCAGAGGCGAATAACTCAGTAAGATTTTGCTGCATGAGATGGACAAAAATTCAAGAAAAAGATACTGATGCCAGTCATATAGCATTTTGTATTTTTTGTTCTTGAAGAAGGCTTGGATGAGGAGAAGAGATCAATGACACTGAAGAGTGGGATGATTAGAAAGATGAAGATCAACATGAAGAAAAAGCGAAAACCCCACCCACACGTCATATATCTATGTCCCCAACATCCACTAAAAAACCACTTCAACAGACGCGCAGGCAAATTAATTAAACCGATGGGTTTGTTAAGTTTTAAATAAAACGCCATATTTTTTGTAACAGTTCTTGTACTATTAAAGAACAGAGAGACTGATGACAGTGAAGATTGTGAAGAGAGATTCGATTAGGATTTTTAATTTTTTTTTTCGCTTGTATTTTTCTTTTACTGTGGCTGAAATATAATATAACAATTGTAAAACGCCAAGATACCACAAACGCCAAAATGTTTATAAAAATAATAGAACAATGAGCCATTTTTTTAAACGCCTTGAAAAACGCCATTCAGATAGATTTCCTGACCACCCTGGGTTCCAATGGCATACGATTTGAATAAACGCCATAAACGCCAAAATGTTAATACGCTTTTCCATTAAACGCCATTAATTATTGAATTTGCTTAACGCCAAAAATCTTAAACCCCAAAAATTAAAACAATATTCGGAAAAGCGGAACTGGAAAAGTAGAATATGAAAGGACAAAAAAGCCCCTCCGCCCTTTTCAATGCCACGTGACATGTGTTGGGCCAGGATGCGTTCTCACCGTTCTCACATTTTTTAGCGTTCTCTCCTGATCCTATTCCTATATATATATATATATATATATATATATAAATAGGCTAAGTATAGATAGAAAACCCTAAAAATTTGAGAAAACCCTAGAAAACCCAACCTCCCGACATTTTTTTTTTTGAAAAAAATAACACATGTAATATACATGTTTTTAAAAGTTTTGGGCTAAAAAAAACAAAAAAGCGCCAAAGGATTATTTTTAAAAAAATAAACAAATTTCAGCAACTTTTGTGACTAACATGTGTTAGACAAAAAACGCTGAAACTTGTTTATTTTTTTTTAAATATTCCTTCGGCGCTTTTTTGTTTTTTTTGGCCCAAAACTCTTAAAAACATGTATATTACATGTGTTATTTTTTTCAAAAAAAAATGTCGGGAGGTTGGGTTTTCTAGGGTTTTCTCAAATTTTTAGGGTTTTCTCAAATTTTTAGGGTTTTCTATATAACCCTACCCTATATATATATATATATATATATATATATATAGGGTAAGGTTCATGCGAGAACCACCTTTATTGCGAGAACCGCGAGAACCAATTTGAACACAACTTAAAATAGCTAAAAAAAAAACCTAAAATAACCTAACCCCCCCCCCCCCCCAAGCTAAATGCTAAAAACTAAAACCCTCAAAAAACCTAAAAAAATCTAAAAAAATAAAAAAAATGTAAATTTTTTTTTAAATATTTTTTATGTTAAAATCGCTACTTTTAGTAGCAAAAAAAAATTAAAAAAAATAAAAAAAAATTAAAATTTGTTTTTTGGCTACTAAAAGTAACGATTTTTTATAAAAAAATATTTAAAAAAAAAATTTGTGTGTTTTTTAGCTATTTTTAGACATTTTTTGTTATATTCACATTGGTTCTCGCGGTTCTCGCAATAAAGGGTGGTTCCTTACGGATCTTTGTCCTATATATATATATAGGGTAGGGCTAGGTAGAAAACCCTTATGTTTTTAAAAAAACCCTAGAAAACCCAACCTCCTGACAAATTTTTTTTTTTGAAAAAAATAACACATGTAATATACATGTTTTTAAGAGTTTTGGGCCAAAAAAAACAAAAAAAACGCTGAAGGAATTTAAAAAAAAAAATACAAATTTCAGCAACTTTTGTGACTAACACGTGTTAGACAAAAAATGCTGAAACTTGTTTATTTTTAAAAAAAAAATTCCTTCGGCGCTTTTTTGTTTTTTTGGCCCAAAACTCTTAAAAACATGTATATTACATGTGTTATTTTAAAAAAAAAAAAATTGTCGGGAGGTTGGGTTTTCTAGGGTTTTTAAAAAACATAAGGGTTTCTTATGGAGCATTACCCTATATATATATATATATATACTACAAAAAAAAAGATAAAGGCATATAAAAGTCAAAGAGTTGACAAATTCCCATCACTACGATACACGTTAATTTCGTTATGATTTAAAATACCATCCTTGCAATACACTTATGATTTACTTATTTTAATATGAACACCATCCTTCCAATGCGCTTATGATTTATTAATTTTAATATGAACAAATAAGGCAATCTAATTACCGTGGGTTAAATCAAATAAAAAGTTAATTTTGTCTAAGTAGATATAGGAATATTTTAAACTTTTATTTTTTAAATCAATGTCTAAGATAAAATATAGGAAAAAAGAATAGTGTAAATGTATTTTTATTAAATCAATGTCTAAGATAAAAAATTAATTTTTTTCACTTTTAACCCAAGTATTTTCATATTTTGTATTTTAACCCCTTTTAATTTTTTTACTTTTAACACAAAGTTTTGCATCTTTTATAATTTAACCCAACACTTTATTATATACAAGTTTGGTCCCTTATACTTTTTATCTTTCGCAAGTTTTTCATTTTACGTTTCGTTCTAAATTTTGTGAGTTAACATGTCGTAGCGTGCATGTGAGGTTCAATGTTTTTTGCTCTATTTCTTCGAATTTGATAGGCCCGTCGCAACGTGTCCATTTATCCCCTTTTGACAAGTTCGCCTCAACGGGCGGGTCCTTGATCGACTAAGTTATTATTTTCTACGTTTTACGTTTATGTTTAATTTTTCTGCATTAACACACTGTAACGGGTGTGCGTGGTTCAACGATTTTAAGTCTGCTTTTTGTTCGGTGTAATTTTTTCCATTTTATCTATTTTATTTTTACGAGTTTTTCCGATGTTGGGAGTCGATGTCGGTGTGGCATTGGTGCTACTTGGCTTGGTTTTACGAACGTTTTTAACCTATTAAATTTTTTACTAATATTTTGTTTCGGTTTACCCTTATACTTTCTTTACTTAAAAACTATTTCTTACGTGCATATTTTATGTACATGTAGGTATAAATATGATTTGTTATACATTTCGACGTAAACTTTTTTTTATAAACAACTCTAGGTCAAATATAATACGTTTTCGTTTAAAGAAACCATTTTTACGTGCATATTCTTATGTACATTTCGGTATAAATTTAAGTTGTTCTACGTTTCGACGTAAACTTTTTTGGGAAATGATTCAGGTCAAATATAATATGTTTATGTGTTTATTTTATGTATGTTTCGTAAAGTTTGTTTCTAACCGAGTAGAGTCAAATTATGGTTTCTTTTTTTCCCTTTTATTCGAAAGCTCTAATTAATCCCTTTCGATTACATGTGTCAGATTTTCCTTTATACCTGTTACATTTTTTATGTATGAGTTGGGTCACACATAATACGTTATGATTGTTCGATATGAATTTGATTTACTTTTCGTTTGATCCAATCACAATTCTTATACAAGTTACATTGAGTTCAACTGGATATGTCGAAATACGTGGTTTCATATGGTTAATGCATCATATAACGTTTGGACTAACCCATTCAATGTTTACGATGTACCCGCGCCGCAACGCGGGCGGGTCTTAATCCTAGTTTTATCAACTTAACAACCTAATTGATAATATCTAAGACATAAAACTGGTCCTATTCCACCTTTAATCCATTCGAATTAATTGATTCACTAACCATGATTAATTCTTGGCTACTACTTTGCTAAAATCGTCAATTGACGGTTGTGTCGACGACGTACGACACATTCTCTTATCTTCAAGAGTTCTATGTTCATAAGAGGTACGCAACTATGTTGGTTATGTGACTAGGTGTGTAACATATTTTGGTTTAATAAAGAATCTTATGTTCATTATTTAATAAAGAACTAGTAAATGAAGCCGCGCGTTGCGGCGGCGCTTCGAATGTCGTTCTGTTTCTTAATCACATATATCCAAAATTAGGCGAGCAAAACACTTTTAAAAGTTACTAATAAGTAATTTTACAATTTCTGGTTTAAACTTTTTATTTAAATAAACTATCAAAACTTAAAATCCACATTGATTCATCACAAATGTTTCAGTAGCACTTATGCAAAAATCAAAGGTGCATGATCAAGATTTATACCTTGACTTTCACCCTCCTCAATTACATAGAGAGAGCATCATTCAAATCATCCTCTTCCCATTATTGTGTTACTTCCTTCTCTCTTCACATCCCACTCTTCAAGTTTGATATCATTATCATAACCATCACCAGTACACATTTGATCTATAAATATCTCCAGTTCCTTTTTGCCATTGATTCTGCGTTTGAAGCTAAAACATACAACATGACATAAAAGATGAATCGGAATACCTTAAAATGTTTTATAGAGTTCAAACAACAGACTGGTTATTAATAAATAATTAAATACACAATTGCATCCTCTTTCTAATTGTCAAGTTGGAATGAAATTGTTTCGCCCCTAAAAAGCAAATCAGACATCAACGAACTACACATACGTTACAACTCTAGTTCTCCTATAGTCAAGCAAAACAAAGATCTACAATAGTTCAATTGTTAATCAATCCACACAATCACATACTTTGGTGTAATACGATGCAATTAATCGATAGAATATGTTAATCGTTAGCGAAACATAAGAGCGCATCAATGAATCAACGAATCATTGATGTTAATAAACTGAATGAAGATGGAGATACCTTAATCGCCGGAGATGGTGAGTAGGGTTTCGCGTTCCAATAGGATGATGTGGTGGCGATGGGGATACAATAACCGATCGGAATCGTAGTTCCAGTTTGCGACGTGACGCTAACTGTGCGGCCGTTGCAGGTCGTCGGAGACCTCGACTTGAAGCCAAATCGGTTGTAGGATACTGTACCACCGAACCGACATCACTGATGGAACTTGAGGAGTGATAGGGTATGACTTGTACATTGTGTATTAATACTTGTACATTGGAATCCCATCACTAGTGATACCACCCCCACTACAATTCTATCACTAGTGATAGAATATTGGGTGATGACATGGCATGATTTGATTGGATATTGGGAGTGATAGAAATCTATCACTAGTGACCACCCCCCCCCCCCCTAAGTCGTTCGAAAAAGCAATCCCAAACACCTCTTTTGCTTATTCAAATCTTCAATCACAATCTAAACTTGGTTAGGCGAAAGGACATAAGTTTAATAGATAAACCAAACTGATATATTAAAATTAACTATTGAAGTCAAACAATCCAACCTTCGGCATAAAGATATTAGATATACAAGTTAATCTAAAATCCTAAATAACAAACTTACCACTTTGACATAAATATTAGATATGTGTCCCTCCCTGCGACCCTGGCCCTGCACCTACAATAAAACTCCAGCCGACCAACCCAACTATAAATACATCAGGAAACAAAGGCGACCCGCGGCACGACGATAGGCTGCAAAAATCGTGCATATAATCTACAGTCAGAGGTGACAAACAGTATGCTATTGCAGTAGTGTCTTTTTATTTTATTTTACTACTTGTACATATAAACGACACACACGCCATACCGTTCTTACTATTTGTTAGACTGAATTTGTATCAAAAAACACAAATACACCTGCTTGCAGCCGGTCTGCAGGCGTGTTTACAGCCGGTCTGCACGCCTCTTTGAAAAATTATCTATTTAATGAGCACTTATTAAAAAATCTATGAAATTAGCTTTAAAAAAATTAGCTTTTTCGGTTCATTATCAATTGGCATACATAATATTATAGAAAAGGCAAAAGGACATTAAGTAATATCGGTTTTAGTTCATTCGGACATTTTGTCGAACACTTAGTGTGCAAAGAGTTTAACCATCAAAAAACACATTAAAATGAAACACAAACAACCCATCAACGTATCAATGATTAGGGAACCAATTATATATAGCAAACATAGAATACTTGCATGATGAAATGAACTGAATCCAAATTAGTCATGACGATGAATAAGATTTGAAAAACTCACCATGAATGGATTGAAATTGAAACAAAATTGACCATGGAACCTTGCTTGATTTCAAAGGCCATCCAACCTATACTGTGTGTAGGGGTCAATCGATCATCAGTATCCAGTAGCTTATTCAAAAAAATTTAGGAAAAGTACGGGTCAGTCATATCATATAACCTGGAACCGATATATCCAATTACGCAAAGAACAGAAATCGAGATTTGATATAGGGTATTTAGCCGGGTAATGTTTCACATGGTTGTCGGTTCTAGGGTCAGGTCGGTACTTCTAGGGTCGGTCTGGTAGTTCAGTTTGCTTAGGGATGGCAATGGGTCGGGTTCGGGTCGGGTATTGGTAATCCCATACCCATACCCGGTTGTAAAATTGTGTCCCATACCCGACCCAATACCCATTGGGTATATGTCGGGTAATTACCCGTCGGGTACCGGGTATACCCATTAGTTTATATAATTTTATTTATGCAACAACTATTATAAATTAAAATATATATTACATACATATAAGTTTTATCATAAATTAATAATAACTTTATAATATTTATACACTTATATGTATATACTTCACAACATACAAAATATAAATACTCTCATCAAATACATATGCTAAAAGAAATATAAATCACTAATAGTTAAGGGTTAATGGAAAATAAAAATATAAATTAAAAACTTCGGGTATATAGTTTGGGTAAACGGGTATGTGATTTCGGGTAATCGGGTCGGGTATCACCTAATCCCATACCCGACCCATACCCGCGAAAATTTTTAAAACTAATCCCATACCCGGCCCAATACCCATCGGGTATCGGGTATACCCGCCCCATTTGTGTCGGGTTTCGGTTATACCCGTCGGGCTCGGGTATTTTTGCCATCTCTAAGTTTGCTCACCCCTAGTAATTATGTGGGGTTGGATCAAATAAAAAGTTAATTTTGTTTAAGTAGATAAATGGAGATTTTAAACTTTCATTATTTAAATCCATGGCTAAGATGAAAATGTAGTAAAAAAAAAGGAGTGCAAGTGTATTTTTGGAAAAGACTATCTATTGACTTTCTCTCAACATGCAAGACACATGCATATTCCCCATTTTTAAACATCAATTACTTTTTTATACAACATTATTTTTTTTAAATTACACCATAAAATCGATCATCCTTTTATCTTTAATTTGAGTACTATTGTTATATAAAATATGAAAAATAAAAAAACCTAAAAAAATGTGTTGTATTTCTATGTTGTATAACATTTTTGTGTTGAATTTTTACTAGATTTTTGTACTACTTTTTTTTGCTGGATTTTTTGTTCTATATTTTTTGGTAAATTTTTTGTGCTAGATTTTTTTTGTACTAGATTTTTTTGTGTTGTGTGTTTATGAAAACAAAAAGGTGAGGTTTTGTGTTTTAGGACTATAATACCTTTTCATTCTACTTATAACGAGTGCAACATGCTATTTTGATAATAATCTTTCTTAGGCTAATTAGACAAAACTCACCTTCTAATGGATCTTCTCTCTAATTATGTTTATAAGAAAAACAGTAGAACCTGTATAATTTAATACTCGGTAAATTAATAATCTCGATAAAATTAATAATTTGTCCCGTCCAAACTTGGGGCCAATACAAAATTGGACCCGAATCGATAAAATAATAAAATAATAGTTTTTTTTGAAATCCAAATGTAAATATATTGGTCACAGCGAAATTATAAATTAATAATTATTAAAACATTCTAAAATTCTAGGGACATAAGAATTTACATGGGAATTTTGAAGGTCCTTGTTTCCAAAATTTTTGACAAGTTCATTAATGTGTGAATGTACATGGGAATTTTGAAGGTCCTTGTTTCTGTTTTATTCAAATAGGTAAAGTGAACGGACATGGAAATTTTGAAGATCTTGCTCACGAATATAAGCCAACTCTTTAAATTAATAATTTATTAATTTATCGATATAATAATATCTCGGTAAATTGATAAAATATGCTGATCCCAACCTTATTAATCTATTGGGGTTTTACTGTAGTTAAAATAAATTAACTTGAAATGACGAAAGTTGTTATTTGTTCCGAAAACGTAATACAAAACATGCTTCACATTTTCTCTTGATTATATTAGCTTAGGAAAAGAGAGAAAAATACGCAACCGTTTCTTCTTTTCAATTTTCTCTGCTTTATATCTGTTTCAGGTATCTTCCTATATCCTAATAAATTAGGTTATAGACCCATGTATTACATGGGTTTGAGGATATAAAATGAAAAACTTTAAGATAATCATGGAGTTGATTGAGTTATTTGAACGAAAAAAAAACGTGTTTTCCATTTATATAAACTTGAATGAGATTTTTTAAAATAGATTTGTTATTGTTGATATTGGTTGCGTTTGAAAGACATAACGATTATAAGTTTTAAATTATTTTTTATATTACATATTATTTCTTGTATCACACATGATACATATAAATTTTGATATGAATACATCTAACCCTAATATGAACTGTATATACAAAATTAAAGAAAATATAATATTACTCATTTTAAATGATGCGTTAACGAAGTAAGAATTTTGTTTTCGAATAAAAAATAATTAGTAATTTTTATTTCAAATTAATATTTTTCTTATTTTAAAAAGTGTTATCAAAGTAGATAACTAATATTATTTATTAAGAAATACGAATATTGAAAATATATAATCATAAATATAAGATTATTTTAATATATATATTAAATTCAATCATTTAATAGTCTATATATTAATTTACTTATCATTTATTTTGGTTGATAAATTGCCACATGTCATTTTGATGAAATCCTTTATTATAAAAGAATGTCGTGTCATTAAGGGTACTCTTTTATTAGTATAAGATTAAAATATTTTTTGGACACATGTCACTTTCTGTTTCTTTCTTATCTTATTTTCCTATTTATCTCTTATATTAAATAATAATAATAATAATAATAATAATAATAATAATTTTAAACAAAAATTAGATAAAAATATATATTTATTTTTCTATAAATAATTTTAAACAAATATTTAGATAAGGATAAAGTTATATCCTGAATATTATAAGTAGATATATATATACTAGGTTAGAACCCGCGTGTACACGCGGTTTAACAAATAAAAACACTTTCAATTTATTTAGATTTAATCAAAATTAATTTAATACTAGGTTAGAACCCGCGTGTACACGCGGTTTAACAAATAAAAACACTTTCAATTTGTTTAGATTTAATCAAAATTAATTTAAATTAAAATAAATTCAATGTCAATAAAATAAATAAATAATACATAGGATAGGTAAAAAAATACAACAAATATTTCAAATTTCACTAAAAATTTGCTTGTACACCAAATTTGTTGTCGAGTAATTGACCGTTAGTATGACTTGCAACTAATGACATGACTGAAGCACAAATATCGACCGTGAGCGAAGCAAAAGCATCTTTGAATACACAAATATGAGATTTCACTAAGAACTTGAGGTTAACAATAACAGAAACACCATCTTCATACATGTTTGGCTAAGCTTATTTTGGAGCAACTTATAACTTATTGACTTTTTGGAAAAGTAAATAAGTCAGGATGGAGTGACTTATTTACTTTTCCCCCTCACATAATAAGCTAACCCAAACACCTTTTAACTTTTCAAAAAGTAAATAAGTCAATAAGTTGTTAAAATAAGCTTTGCCAAACAATATAACAAAGCTAAAATGTATTAAAAAAATAAAACCTAAACAAACACAGTAGTGTTGAGTTTTCCCCTAGTACAACTTCAATTTTGCTTTGACTCTTACTCTTTGGAGACTGATCACAAATTACTGTAACACCATAACAATGAAGCTGGTAATTTGTATAAACAACTATAAAAAATGAGATAGTATTCGCCCGAGTATATGGTCTCTGCTATTTCTAATTGCTTGTACATCTTAACACACACGCATTTTAAAGGAAAATATACCTGCAATCGGCTGGAATCACATATTCTGCACATGTTCCAACATCACCGATAGTTCCATACGGTTCCATGTTAATTCAGATTAGGATTGAGGATTATTCACATCTCCACTTTCAAGTGCTTGTTTAATCATCTTTATACCAACATTAAGAACTGCATGAAATGACGGACCTAAACCTCTCCCACTAATAGTATCAAGCAAAACTCTACCCTGTTAACCATTAAAAAATGATTAATTTATATAGTTTGCTAAAGAAACTCAGTATTAACACCTTAACAATAGATTGACATAGTACTTTCACAGCTCCAAGTCTCCAACATCAATTCTTTCCCACCTGATACAATTACTAAATGAATAAAAATTATACCACACAAAAAGCAATATTAACACTTGGTGTCTCACCTGGTACAATAACTAAATGAATAAATAATACCACGCAAAACCCTCCAAATCATCTTATTCAGTTGCCCAGATTTTTTTATATGGTTTATAGATACAAGCACAATACCTCACCACCAGATTATCTATTTAAACTTTTGGAATTCATATAAATTTGCTTAAGAAGTTCAGATACGATTAACAAATGGTCCTGAAATACATGAAGATAAAAATATATTAAAGCAAGAATCATACCAAACAATGATGAAACAATATAAGCCAGTAGCAACAATATGTTCACTTACTCTGAGAAGATGATATCGATCACCAGGATCCTGCTTGTTGACAAATTTCAGAAACTTTATTTCATATCGGCTTTTGTAAAAAAAAAGTCTTTATTATTTTCAATAGTTTTCACACACAAATCCATGCCGGAATTAAGATAGCATGCTTGAATAGCTTTCCTAAATGCAGCAGATCCAAAATACTCGGATACATGATTACAACCAGCAATTACCATATTGAAAACTGTTTGTTCAATTAGGAAACCCATGCAAATCGCCTCACGACATCTGCAGTTCCATGGACTAATTCATTCCAGTTCACCATATGTTCGAGTAGCAGCGAAAACCTGCAACAATCACACAATTCTATAAAACTCTTAGAATGTACAATCATTTATGTTGGCATCAAGTACATAGGACCTACAATCACATTCTTACTCCTGATATTTGAAAATTCTTGGAACATACCTCCCCAAAAGTTCACACCGGTGCCAAAATAAGATTTGAATCATTAATAAACATTCAACAAAAAAAGTGACCAATAAACTCTTTGAATAAAAAAAAGAAGAGAAGTGCCTGAAGAGAGGCCGATACCAGAAAAGAAGATGGATTAGAAATTCTAGCAGAAGATCACACTTGCCATAAGTTATCATCCAAATGAGGGATTCGAAATTGGAAATCTAGGGTTAGAAGTAAAGGCGGTGAAGGGGAAATAGGTTTAGGATCAGTTAACCTTTAACTGGTGGAGATGGTGATGCTATTTCTCATTAGGGTTTGTGAATCAAACTATATCGAAACTAAGGAACTGCGTGGAACAAAACTCCGAAAACAGGCAGGGTCAAAAGCCGCGTGTAATCCAAGGAAAAAAGAAATTATTTAGCGGGAAAACTCATATAGGAAAGCCTGAATGAGTGCCAAGTGTCCCTGATAGCGGGAAAACTCATATAGGAAGGCCTGAATGAGTGCCAAGTGTCCCTGATAGAGTTTACTTTATTAAATAATAAATAGTATAGATTATGAATTATAATTACTATGTTATCTACAATTTTCGAATATCTGATCAATATGGTTTATAATCTAGATCGTCATGAAGTATATAATTAATTAATCATGAAGTATATATATTAAATCAACAAAAAGTAACAGTACTGGACTTACATCTAGCTTTGGATCTTTAGCAGCCCAGTCTCGAGAGCTTCCACTTCCGTATTCAACTCCAGCCAAAATGATACATTTAATAAAAGAAACATTAGCTAAAAGTTAAATAAATAATTAAAAAAATATAATTTAATTTGATCCGTATGGTCATCATACCAGCTCGCTAATTCACTCCACGGTGCTGAATGGTCACGCGACTTTAGTCATCCGTATGGTCATCATAGCGCTGAATGCTCCACGCGACTTTAGTCATCCGTATGGTCATCATACCAGCTCCCTAATTCGCTCGAGTATGAATTTATTTCTAAAAGACACCTAATAAGCATGAACCTTTGATAAGCATTTAAGCTCTAAGGCAATGATGCCAACTCACCTATTCTATTCTAGCACTATCTTGAAGTTGTAATGGTCAAGCAAGTTCTGATCTTAAATGTATTTGTTCACTTGATCTTGATCTGTCTCCTGGAATAAAACACCTTGCAAGTGCTAGCAATTTGATAATGATCCAGCTTCCAGACATTAAAGGTGCCTGATTCATCAAATTATGTCAAAAACTCATATTGTGCAACCAAATTTTAATAGTCGTTGATGTATGTGCTAATAAATACAACAATCAGTAAGAATGAAAAATGATAAAAGATAAGGCAATCAAAATACTTTAAAATCATAATCTGTGTTAGCCAGTTGTGCCTGAATACCATCCACAACTCAAATAGGTAAAAAACAAACCATAATTGAAGCATACAACAATAAAGATAAAACTATACAAGAAAGCTGAAAAACCCTAACCATATTATACAACAATAATCAAAAAATTGAACAACTAACTATCAAAAGAATCATATAAAAAACACCCCAGTCGATTGGGGGGTTAAACGACAGTGATCTGATATAGAAAAATATCTGGAAAACCCTAACTCGTTTAACAAATAAAGAACGAAAACAAAAGTTATGAAATCAAATACCAAAAAAACGAAGGGTGTTTTGATACCCGGATGATCCACACCAGAGTAGTAGACTTGAGTCGGAGATTTAGAATATTTGAGTCAGATGAAATTGAAAGTGATTGAAGTACACAAACCATTGATTTGGGAAGACCGGTGGTGGAGGTGGAGAAAATAAGGTTTTGGATAATGGATTTTATTTTGAATGAGACGTGGGTCATGGATCGAGCACCTACGGTATGACCCAGTTTCATAACCCGGTGAATATGACCATTGGGTATGGGGTTCGGCAAGGGTCCGTCCGGTTGGTTCAGGTCCCCACAATACATCACAATCACACTCTCACGTAAGTATGTATATTAGAGAATTGGAAGCTGAAAGATTTTATGCACAAGGGTTACTTCATTCAATAAAACAAGTTGGCTATTTATAGCCTTACACATACATTAGAAAGCAAATAAAGAATATTCTAATTTAACCTAAAGATCCTATAAACCAAACAGATACAGCACGTGCAAATCTCCATGACTTATTCAATTCCTCCTGCATTATCTCCTCATTGCTCGGTCTTCAAATCACACGTTCACATCCCATATTCTTGCTCAATATTTGACCACTTCATTACCATGTGACTAATATAAAACCCAGCTGACCCGTTTAATTATTCGACCCGTACTCGACCCATATGACCCGATAACGTGCCGACCCATGTGACCCGTAAAACAAACCCGAATAATCCAACAATCACCCCCTTAATCGGTGTTTGTTTACGCCTTCACCGCAGCACCGAATCACCTCGGTTTCGAACCACTATGACATCTAACGGACACCCGATCTTCACCTCGATCACGTCCAATGTCTCGGTTCAACCCAGAAAAAAAAAACACCACGCCCGTAACATATAACATGGCATAACGTTGGAACACCGTTCATTCACATGTTGACTTATCACGGATCAACGACCTACCCCGGCCACATCCAAAGCCACTGATTTAAACTCCAACGCCATAATGTCACACCGTGCTTTTTTTTTCCCTATTCTCTAACCATACCTTTTTCCGATCACCCTTGTTCAAGAGGCAACTCCACCGACAAAGAAAACAAGCCACCTGCTTATTCCGTTTTCTCACCTTCCCAAACGAGACGAATCCAAAGCCACCCGCTTTGACGGATCCTTTCTGCCCGCTTTTCACGCACTACGCCGGTCTCCTCTTATCACGAACAACCGATCAAGGCAACCGTTCTCACCGTTTACTGTTATCACCGGTTGAATACCAACTGCGCAAACCCGCAACTAACAACCGAACAGCCCTTTCAACGCCTTTAATCATGACTAACAGCAACGAGACACACCGGTGTTCACCCGTCACCCCCGTCATCCTAACCGGTACATCACCCGTGACAACGACTGACACGAACACCCTTCTGGACTTCGTCTTCTGCTGCATAACAGTCCCGAACCCTTCTTTACGCCTGCCCTCCACCGAACGACACACCCGCCGGTGGCGGAGGCTTCCTCCGATCTTCTCGAGCCCTAGGCTCTGATACCAAAAGTTGGTTCAGGTCCCACAATACACTCACAATCACACTCTCACGTAAGTATGTATATTAGAGAATTGGAAGCTGAAAGATTTTATGCAGAAGGGTTACTTCATTCAATAAAACAAGTTGGCTATTTATAGCCTTACACATACATTAGAAAGCAAATAAAGAATATTCTAATTTAACCTAAAGATCCTATAAACCAAACAGATACATCACGTGCAAATCTCCATGACTTAT